>CM060964.1:62845495-63070495 GCA_030765045.1 Tenodera sinensis
TACTGCTCTTCGTAAGAAAACAGAAAAATCATTGTCATGCAAGTTACTCACCGAATTCATTACGAAAACTTTAACACACGATAAATGACAAGAAAAATACAGTAAATGTTACCGTAAACTAAGCTCACTACACTTTTCTCTTGCTTTAACTAAGATATAACATTCACCATAGAACTGAAGGGATAATAACTGTAAAAGCGGAGCCAAAATTTCACTTAAACACGTGCGAGGGTGCAAGATGCTAACTTACGTAATCGAGAAGCCGGAAACAAAACTTTTCTGCTGCTCGGAAGAATTCGGTTAGTCCAGCATCTGCGCCTGGGTGTTTTTGGACAGAATGTTTGTAGCAGCTCTGCAGCGACCAAGCACGTTAACAAATGGGAGAGGGAAGTCTAAAGCGAGCCTCTTTGCCATACCACATACTGTAGCAATCTGGTCGAGACTCGGATGGTGCCTCGACCAACAGCAGCGGTGGGTCAATTATTTCTTCCACATTTTTAGAGCAACCAATTAAATAGTGTGCTAAATTTTTTTCGAATACTTTAATAATATTTATACACTTTAAAATAATTTAAAGAAAAACGGTAATCCAATGCTTTGATAGGAAAATCCTTTTATTTCCTCCAATAAAACTGGGTTTTGCGCCACACTGCAACATAACCAGCAGCCGCCACTGACTTCGAGTCTACAGCAGTTCCGTTATCAAACAATCTGAAGTAGATAAATGGCATAACTACCAAGTTTTGTGTCAAATAAAAATAACCTGAGTACGTACTGTATGGTGTATATGTTGTATCTCAGGGAAGGTTCTAAGACCGAATTTAGGAGGTTAGAGGAATTCGGTAAAATCCAGTTATAGGAATGAGAGTCGGAGACTTGAAGCTTTCACGATGTTTATTGTTAATTATTTCACGGGAAATCAACCAAGTAATCTGGTCAACAAAGGATAAGCTACCAAGTATTCCGACTCCGTGGCCTTTCTCAGGGTATTAAAATATTTTAATGGTCCCTAAGGAGGCAAAAGGGCCTCACCTTCGCCACGCCCTGTGACGATCATCCGTAGGGATCTACATCGCCTCCCCTACCTGATTAAGACTATAGGTTGTTTCACCTTAGATAACAGTATGGAGTTAAATGAGGTATATTTGTCTCTATCTAGCACAAACAAGTTCCCGTTAGCTTCGTCCTTTTCTACTCTGGCGCTGTTGCCAGGTTCCTAATAGCATAGTGTAAATATTCAGTTGCTATCAATTTCAGGTTTGAACACATCCCATGCAGAATGTTTTTTCTTCATCAGGTTATATCCTCTTTAGAATCATTATGCATTTCTATAGACCCAAAGTTTTACAGAAAACTTTCTTTTCAGTAAAAGTCCGATATTTGCTGTGTCTATACACATCGCGCACTAACTAATAAACTAACCACTAGAATACGTCTATATTTTTATCTTAGCTAGAGTAAACTATGGTGCTGCCACTTGCCTACTTTAAATTCTTTATGTTTACTCAGTCAAGTGTTACAATTTTTTAAATTAAATGTTTTCGGAAAATTTTATATCTGTGCACTACAAAAGTTACGCGGTGGGAAACTTTTTTACCATTGAGTTTTCATCGGGGACCAAGGGAGAGCAAATGTTGAGGAGAGTTAGAGACAGTTTTTAAAATAAACCAAGAGTTTGTAACCTCTTTCTTTTATTTTTTGAAGGCAAACAAAAGGTATTTACCTATTCAGCTAAACGGCGTCAACAGAAGGCAGCAGTGAAAGTTAACATCAGTTCGTAAAGAAGCGTATGTGCTAATACTTTGTGGAACCTGTGAAGTGTTATTGCGTTATTTATTTAATATTTTCTGTAAATAGCTGTAGTTATGGAGGGGGAACTAGGAAGCGACAATATATTGGCAAATTAAGAAGTAAGGAACGCAAAATAATTATGAATCTGTTATATTATTTTTCAAGTCAAATGGGTATTCATAAGGAGTAAAAGAAACAGTTAAAACTATCGGGTTTTCAGAAGCAGTAGAAAGGAAGGAAGGAAGGAGGGAAGGAAGGATGGAGGGAAGAAGGAAGGAAGGAAGGGAGGGAGGGAGGGAGGGAGGGAGGAAGGAAGGAAGGAGGGAGGGAGGAAGAAAGAAAGAAAGAAAGAAAGAAAGAAAGGAAAGAAGGAAAGAAGGAAAGAAGGAAAGAAGGAAAGAAGGAAAGAAAGAAAGAAAGAAAGAAAGAAAGAAAGAAAGAAAGAAAGAAAGAAAGAAAGGAAGGAAGGAAGAAAGAGAGAGAGAGAAATAAAGACATTTTAGAAATGTAAATCGTGTAAGTCATTCTTATTAAACTGGATAACACAGTGTATATGAATATGCAGTAGAAATAGGGTATATCTACCAAATGAGGCAAAATGATATATTGTCCTTGGAAGATAAATTATTATAAATGTATAATCAGAGTTATATTAAGATAATTAAACGAGCAAAAAATACAACTTAATAACTTTAATAACAACGCAAAAAGACAAACAAAGACAAAGCTCTCTGGGATGAGAGAACTCTCTGAGAACCGGAACCCTATGAGTTCCTCAGTCCTTATAAGGAAACCCAGTGACGCGCGAACCTCCGTCCTACGGAACCACTAGCCCACCTGGCACTCGTTTCTGGCGTCTCGGGTTCGGTGCTGCGGTTCCTCCATATTTTCACTGGTCCTCGGTTAGCTGACATTTCTGGAACCGGATAGAGTTGTGGACTTATTCCTCGGTAAAGAGATAGTTGACCTCACGGGTGGTACGGAGGCCAGAAACAATGTATCCTTAGTTAACTTTAAATAGGTTTCGTTCCTTCATTTATTTGGCACTAATCACAATGAATAGGCGGCTCACTGAAGATAACACATTTTCAACGATACAATACCGCTCATGTTTCTAATTACGCAGCACGAAAGTTACGCGGAATTCCGACATGCGACAAAACCATTCAACTCAGCATGCTTTCGGCGGTTTCCCTCCGATGATCTTAATGCACGGATTTAATATTCAAATTCAACCTGTTCACTGTTTGCTCTTACATACTTCCTCTTAAGATCGGACGTGTTCATTGGCCGAAAACTTCTGAAAAGCTTCCCCAATTTTTCCTGCATACATCTATATAACAAATCATGCTTCCGAAATTTTTTAAATTCCTATTGGTCGGCTTGCTCGCGCCTTGCAACGAGTTTGAAGTTTTATAAGTACACTTTTCATTCCTATTGGCAAAAATCAAATCTCCCCCTAATAATTCTCAGCGAGAAGATGGCATATTTCCGAAACATAGCGTAGAAGTTAGCCGCCTCACTCATCTCCGTTATGCCGATTTTCTAACAATTGCACAAAAGAAATCCACCCTCACATCTTCAGACAAAGTTACGATGACCAAAAGGCGTCATAAAACCAATTTCTCTGCCTTCCAACCCTCTCAACTCTGAGCAGTGATTTAACGTTGTATGCTATTGCCTTAATATGAAACAAGTTCTTGTTATCTCTATTCTTGAAACTGTTAACTAAACAATTACATTAAATACTTTAAACCACCTAAATTACATAAAAACATTGGTTCACATAGCTGGATTAACTACCTTAATGTATAAATAGTTAGACTTGCATGAGTAATTGCTTTGACTTCGGCTTGCTGACAAACAGTTACAGCCTCATAAGGTCTAAGGTTAAGGGAAATGAAGAAAGAAGATAAGCTTATTTACAAAAATAGTGAGATAGGGATCAGAAAAGGAAAGAAAAGCTGAAGGAAATAAATGCAAATACTGCCAAGAAAATTAAAATTACAGTGTTTAAAGGACACAGAAAGGCACAGAAAGCGTGGGCAGAGAAAAAAGAACTAAAAGAAAGAAACCAAAATTAAAATTAGTACAATATAGTACACCGCAATCTCTTGGCAAGGCTGTCAACAGGAAAAATATCATCATTACACAGCCCAGGGGAATACGTAGCAGATAAAGAAAGCTTGTGTGTAATATGCCAGAAGAAATGAAATGTTTAATTACTAAAATTAAATTTTATTGTAATTCGATATGGAGGAATACACGATTAAGTCCAGTCAAGACTAAGGAAGTACATTTAAGTAGCAAAAGACATAAACAAGTAGTAGTACCACTACCATTTCGCTTCTCGCGGGGACAACTACGTCTTCTCTGAGAATGACCTTGCAGATTCCAAGGCGTTCTTCAGGGTGCCGGAGCATTACTTCCTCTCCTTTAAGCCGCAGAACCTTCTTGCCGATGTCGACTGTCGCCTCGTGGCTCCTGAGGGCATCCAGTCCCAGTATCAGCTCCTCAGCCACCTCCGCGACGAACACCCACAAACGCAAGACAAGTTGAGCGCCCTTAAACCAAATCCAAATCCGATGATGGCGCCGACGTGCCCCTCGTCACGCCGGCCATTACTCGTTTTCCGGCTGCTCTTCTTGGTGCCGGCAGTCTCTCAGCGGCAGCGGCAGCGGCAGCGGCAGCGGCAGCGGTAGCGGTAGTAGTAGCGGTAGTAGTGGTAGTAGCGGCAGTAGTGGTAGTAGCGGTGGTAGTGGTAGTAGCGGTGGTAGTGGTAGTAGTGGTGGTAGTGGTAGTAGTAGTGGTAGTGGTAGTAGTCGTAGTGGTAGTAGTCGTAGTGGTAGTAGTCGTAGTAGTCGTCGTCGTCGTCGTAGCAGTCGCAGCAGCAGCAGCAGCAGCAGCAGCAGCATAGTAGTAGTAGTAGTAGTAGTAGTAGTAGTAGTAGTAGTAGTAGTAGTAGTAGTAGTAGTAGTAGTAGTAGTAGTAGTCGTCGTCGTCGTCGTCGTCGTCGTCATCGTCGTAGCAGTAGCAGTGGCAGCCGCAATAATAATGATGATGATGATGGTGGTGGTGGCGGTGGCGGTGGCGGCGGTGGTGGTGGTGGTTTTTTTTTTCACGACTTTCGGAACTGTAAGAACATGACATCGAAAGACGCCTACCGTTATGTCTTTATCTTGCCTCATGGTATTATGTTCCCAGGGGTAATTATGTTATTTTGCTTCATCGTGTTTTGTTTTTAGAATGTAAGAAATCATTTTCGACATCAGTTCCCATATCTCCTTTGTTTGCAGCATATAGCCTACAATATTGTCGGTATTAATGGCTGTACCTATATGTTCATTTACAGTTTGTCTAGCAGATATCCATCTCGGGCAGATGAGCACCACATGCTCTGCTGTGTCGATTTCGCCACAATATGGGCATCTGTCATCCTGTGCCAGTTTGAAGGAGTACAAATAACTCTTGAAACAGCCATGTCCTGAAAGGAACTGTGTTACATAGTAACCCACTTCTCCATGTTGCCTATGTACCCAGGTTTTTATTTCCGGAATCAGTATTTTGGTCCATTATGCTGCTACCTGCTCCTCATTCCATTCTTGTTGCCACCTCTCGTAAGAACGTTCTCTTGCTACCCGTTTTTGTTGGTATCAATTTCCCTCTTATTGGTACGTTCTCTCCTCAATTAACAGGTGTATGGACACAGTTCCGGCTATGACTTGGATCGCCTTGGTGGAAACTGTCCTGTATGCACCGGCAATTCTTATGGCCATCTTCCTTTGTGGTTTTTCAACCAGCTTCCTGTATGTGGCTTTATCGATCCACTCTTTCCATACAGGCGCTCCGTATAGTATAACTGAGTTGGCAACACTAGCGAATATTCGTCTTTTAGATGACCTCGGACCTCCTATGTTTGTCATCAGCCGGCTCAGAGCCGCAATTAGTTTCTCTGCTTTTGATGTTACATTTTGGATGTGTAGGCCCATACCAAAGTTATGTCCTATTCTGATGCCAAGGTATTTTAAGCTTCTCGCAGATTTTATTTGTGTATTTCCTATAGTCACTTCAATTTCTCTCACAGTTCTTCTCCCTACAAGGACAACTATTTCAGTTTTTTGTGGAGCTAACTGCAGACCTTTTCTCAGCATCCATGATTCTACTTTCCCTACAGTCCATTCTATCCGGTCTTCTATCTCCTCTCTGCTATCACCACTGATTACTAGTCGTCAGCATATCCCACAATCGTTGTTCCTTCTGGGACCTCTTGCTTCCATACATTATCATAATAGGCATTCCACAGTGTGGGGCCTAGAACAGCCCTGTGGTACTCCGCAGGTCATATCCATTGTACTCTTCTCTCCAATCATGATTACTCTGTTCTGTAGATAGCTGCATATAAGTTTAATAAGATAAGGTGCTATCTGTCGTCGTCTTAGCTCATCCACTATACCCTTCCAGGGGACTGAATTAAATGCATTTTTAACGTCAAGTGTTACCTGCACTGCGTCTATGGTAGACATTCCTTTACGGAAACCGAACTGGTTTGCTGACAGCCCTTCCCCTTTCTCTAGCTCTTCAATTAATCTTTTGTTAATGATCTGCTCAAACATTTTACTAATTACATTTAGCAGACATATAGGCCTGTATGACTTCCTTTCTTCTATTTTACTAGGTTTTTCGATAAGAATTAGTCTTCCTTCTTTCCATTTTTTAGGGAAGTCCCCTGTCACAAATAGTTTGTTTATCATTTCAGTCAGGAGTTCAGGTTTCTGTGTTGCAATGAGCTTAATAATCTCCGATGGTATACCATCTGGGCCTGCAACTTTACCTGATCTAATTTTTTTTCCGACCACTCTGATTTCTTCTTTCGTGCAGACTGGAATATTGCCTACATCGGTCATTTCCGGCCATATTATCGTTTTACATTTCGGGAACAATCCTCTCGCTATATTCATTTGCTCGTCATCAGTAGCTACTATTGGTGATCTCAGCCCCAGCTTGCAGGTAACTATTTTATAGCCAATGCCCCATATGTCATTGTCTACTTCTATGCATAGTTGCTTCCATACTTCAGCTTTGGCCTTTGTTATTTCATTTTTTAGAGAATCCCGGCAAAGCCTGTAGTTATTTCGTGCTATTTCCTTTTCATCATCAGTAACGTTCTTCTTGTTTATTCTGGTTACAATTCTCTTTGCTTTAATGCAGTTTTGCCTTAGTGTTGCAATTTCGTTGTTCCACCAATAAGTACATCTGCGTCCGGCATGAGGCCTTTTCCTTTTTAGTGTTAGGTTACAAACTTTTTCCAAGACCTCATCTAATTCAGGTACCTCATGAGTATAATATGGATTCTTTATAAGGTCTTCGACTTTCTCAAGTATCTCTTGTTTCTTTTCTTCTTTATATATCCATCCCTTATGTTGATTTTTTCTTTGAACTCCTCTCCTATCATCTTTGATCTCTATATAGATATTCCTATGGTAACTCAAATTCTCTTCCTCACTCACGTACCTGTTTCTTACTTGTCTACTAATATCTGACGTGCATATAGAAACATCTATAAAGGACGTACCACCGTTTCTGTCAAAAGTAGGTATTTTTTCATCGTTTAAAATGATGAAATCATTTTCACTTACCCATTCCGCCAGGATACTGCCTTTCCTATCTTCTATAGGTGAGCCCCATGATAATGATTTTGCATTAAAGTCTCCTATTAATAGCTTTTTCCCCCTATGTTGTCGAATAGAAGTATTTATTTCAGATATAAAGCACTGAAAATCTTCCACATTTTTAGCAGGTGATATATAGCTTGAATATAAGACAATATCATCAGACTCGATCCATTTATACCTATTTCCTCTTCCGCTATTTCGAGTTTTTATCTTATCTTGTGAAATATAGATAGCTGCGTCTAGGTAATTATCTGTCACCCATTTTAGGCTATTCTTCACCATATTTCTATTGGGTTCACCAATAATTGCAAAATCAAGTTTATTTGCCTCACATTTCTGTCTTAAGAGATCAGTAGCCCTTTTGCTTCTATCTAAATTTACTTGTATTATTTTCATTCTGTGTTATGTATCCTACCCCTCTTCTCTATATTTCTCCTTTTTACTAATTCCCTGTAAATGGGACAACGCATTGTATCCGCTTTATGTCCATTAATCTTGCATAAGTAGCAAAACTGTTCATTTTTACACTCTTTTACTTGATGCCCTGGCTGGTTACATTTATAACATAATTTTTCTTCGTGGTTCCTTGCGCATTCTCTCGCTATGTGCCCTACTCTATAGCAGCGATAACATCTGGGTAGAGTGTCTACTTCTCTTACTCTCCAATTGTCCCATCCTTCTCCTATCCTTTTCTTAGTCAGGAGTTGTTGAGCAGCATCTTTATCAAGCGTTACAAAAGCATACTTTAATCTCCTTCTATTTACCTTTTCTGATAGTTTTATTTGGATTTCATCACCGGTTTTCTTTACCTCTCTCATGATGGTTGCTTTCACATCTTCCTGTTCTATTGTTTCATCTATGTCCAAAATCATGACGGTCTTTATTCCTGTCTTTAAATCAACCTTTGCAACTTTATCTAATTTCGTTGTTAGCTGCTTCCTGAAAGCCTGGCGGCTTTCAATTTCCTTTCCCTTAATTTTCAGCTGTATATTACCACTTTTGGTTGTACTTATTTGTTGTACGAATACTCCGTCTGTCCTCACCTCCTTCTTCATATTTTTAACTAAGTCGGCGTACGACGTTCCCTCCATTGGTTTTATGATTATTACCTCTTCATTTCTTGATCTCTTTGTCCTCCCAATCTCTATCTCACTATCTTCCGATCTCCTCCTAATTGGTTCCTTCTGATCATATATCGGAATTTTAACCTTTTCCTTTCTGCCTATAATTTCCAGTATCTTACGTACTACCCTTCCATCAATTTTGTTTGTCACAGCACATACCGTTCTTGTCCTATCCTTTTCTTTACCCATCTTAATTACCCTTTCTAGGTTTCTTTTCAAGATATTTCTATCATTTAGTGTTTTCCTACCTTCTTCAGTTACAACCAAGTAGTTGTAATTTTCCGAACTACTCATTAGTACAGCATCATCATCCATAATTCCATTTCTGATTACGCTGCATACCATTTTACCTGGTTCTGGTTCATTTTCCTTGATCAACTTTTGTAAATGCAGGTTGGATTGTATTACTTTATTAATAACTGGGTCATTTCTGTCCTCTTTTGTATCCATGATAATAATTAAGTCCTGGTCATCTCTTGTAGGAATTTCATCACATATTTCACATGTTTGGTATACCTCCTCAGGCCAGCTCAGTTCTAATAGATTTTGTAACTCTTTTACACTAATCTCCTTCTTTAAGTCATCTTCTATTCTTTCGATTTGCGCTTGTATTGACATTTGTTCTTCAGTAGGAGTCTGTGTCTGTGCCTCAGCAGTCTTCTTTCCAACTGCTAGCTCTTCCAAGAGTTTCGCTTCCTTGGGTTTATCCATCATTTCTGTTATACATTCAGTAGTCCCTGGCATCCTTTTAGAATAGCTAGCCAGCTTATTAATAGCTAACTTAATCTCTTTCTTTGTATTTGGAATCTCAACTATTGTTTTCTGTAGTATCCCTATCTCACTCATTGTTTTCCTCAACAACTCCTTTAGCATATTAGCTTCTTTTTCCATCCTCGTAAGAAATGGAGAACTCTCCTCATCAGCAGTTCTTGTTTTCTCCGGTGTCTCCGTTCTCTTTCGCTTTTGCTCTCGCACATCCTCTTTGATTGACGATGATGCTTCATGGCAACTTTTACCCACTTCACCGATGTATTTACTACTTTCCCCTTTGGGTTTATATTCAGTTTCGCTTCTACTTTTACCTGGAGATCTTATTATTGAATCTCTCCTTTGAAATGGATCAAAATCCTCGGAACGCATCATTCCTTCTAGAGGTGGTACTTTTCGTTTCTTTATATTGGGCCCAATATCTTCATGCACTTCTTGCCTTTGTTTGGTTGCCTCATTCCCATTATGGTTTCCCGCCGCTGATGTAGATCGCAGTTCAGCATTATAAGCATTTCCTTGTTTAGTTTCAGGAGTATTTTCCGGCATCACGGCCTGGTTCCCTACCGCTGATGCTGAGTAGTCGCCTGTTGACGATCGGGCTGGGCCTACTCGCTCACCCAAGACACCGACCGGAACTGGAGATCCGACCTCCTGCTCCGTAACGTTTTTCTCTTTCGAAACCCAATCCATAGTATTTAAATAAATAGTCCAAAATCATAGCCGGTCGGCACCATAAATCCCACCTAGCCAGAGCCCTGTTAGCCGTCCAAGATCTTAGTTTGGACGTTGCCCGCCCCACACGTGACCAAAGTAGCATGCCGGACGTAGGGTTGGTCTTTGTGGGTGGTGGTGGTGATGATAATGATAATAATAATAATAACGATAACAATAACAATTAAAATAACAATAAGAAGAATCAGAATGATAATGATACTGATACTGATGGTAATTATAATAACGATAATAAGGATAATAACGGTAATAATGGTAATGACGGTGGTGATGATGATGATGACCTTACGTGATTTGTTTAATATTACTTCAACACTTTCCAGTCTAATTCTGTCGGGTTTGCAATGTTGATTTAGTTTTCTTGCATCTAATTCACCCTAATGCATAAATTGGCTTTGTTTACAATACATAGGGAATTGACTAATTCTGAATTTGAGATTTCAATAGCCTCGTCTTCTAACATGGACTATATCACTTTATCAAACACTTCCCTTATACCACAAGAAATTGTTCTGGATTTATGTGTATGAGGTTGTATGGGAGTCATTACAAAGAAATGTGTGTAGATGATATACATTTCCCGCATTCTTCAGAGAATAGTTCTTTATTTCTGATCAAAGTTCTAAACAATTCGTCCCTTTGTACTTCATTTTAAAAAGTAACCTGTTTAACTTTTTCTCTAAATAAATCTAAACTTTCGCAGTATTCCATATCACAATACCTAATTCTATTAGGAAGATTCAAATTTTCTACCGGATGTTCTCAGGGTTTTCCTTTTACACCATTTTGAAAGATTATTGTATCTTCGTCATATTCCACATTTTCCTCATTTTCTACATTATATTTGTCAACGTTAACCTCTGCTAAGTCCACAGCTCCAATTTTCACATATCCATAAAGAATGTATCCCCTAGATTTCCTCTTCCTCTTTATGCCTCACAATTATTTCTGAACTGGTATCTTTAACTAACGGTACTATAAGTGTTTCTTTCCCGGTTTCCAAATTGAAAAACTTATTTTCGAAATGTACAATGGCTCAATCGATCTGAAGGCAGTCACAGCCAATTATTGCATCCGTTATAAGTCTTACGACGATCAAAAATATAATTTCCACTTATCTCCCACTTATAGCATCACTTTGCACGTCACGCTTTCTTTCCTTTTGCCAACAGCTAATGATCAGTATGCTCCACTAACTGGTAAAACCATTACTTTAAAACCATTCCTTAGCAATACATAGTAAAACGTTCGTGAGGAAACTATGCTATTTGATCCCGTATCTACAAGTGCGTTGCATTGTTTTCCATTTACCCCGATTTTCATTCAGGGTGGATCTACTACATTTTAATTTTCTTCAATCTATTTTCCAATGCTCTATTTCTTTGTATCGTCATCATATGCTCTATAGAAAACCCAGCTTCCGTGTACTTAACACAATTTGCACTATTCCCAGTTCTCACTGAGGGCACGTTTGTCCGGGACCGCCGTTTCCCAGCGTCCTACTTATAACTCCAATTCCATTTCCTTTATTGTTAATCATTTTAGTTTATCGGACTTAATTAGGGTTATTTACTTCTATCTTCCTCGTTACATTTATGCGTTTGGCCCTTTTTGCATTCACCGGGGAACTTCTGCCACTTCGAATCTCTTCTCCCTGCTTTGGCGACCTAGGCCAAAATTCATGACTATCCCCACTCTTCCAATACTCGTCACCAGAACTTCTCCATTATCTAAACTACTGTTACCCCTTCTCTTTCTGTCAATTCTATTTCGTTGTTGGTCCAACAATTTGGATTCCCTAGCTATTTTCGTGAAATCATTCACCATGGAATGATCGGTTCTTGGGTTGAGTTTGCCATTACTTAATTCTAGCCTTATGTTAGTCTGCTTGTTCGCCCCCTAATAACTACCTAGAAATAAATTAATAAAGGTCCTGAAGTCATTGTTGTTCCCCATAGATGAATCTAGCTAATTCGCTGCATTACCTTTGAAAATTTTTCCAGCTATAACCATATACTCCCCCGGTATCAACTGGACCATGAAGTACTCCCGCAATCCCTCGTTGAAAACTTAAACACCGTCGAAGTCCTCGTTGGAAGAGGTACAATGTGGTGTAAAACATGGCTAGGCCACCGCATATTTCGGCTGACATTACTCCCTACAATATTATTTCTTGCATCGTAAGTGATGGGGGCTAGCACCCACATTTTGCAACGAAATGAAAGCTGACACATTTGGCATCGCCTCGTTTCGTGCAACTATGTCATTGGTGTTGTAAAACTAGAATTATCTCCATTTCAATGTATTCTTAAATTTCCTGAGGCCTCCTTTATCCCTATGATTTCTATCGCTACGTCTTTCATTTGATCCTCACCTGCCGGCTACTTTCTATTTATGATCTCTCAAATGAAATCTTGCTTTCCTCTAACTAATTTCTAGTTATTTCCATTTGCTTGTTTAATCTCTGTGCTACTTCCTCCCTCAGTTTTCTTTCTCTGATTTTTCGCTGTCTTTTTGCCACATTTTCTTTCCGGAATTATCTAGCTCCCTCCTTACAGATCTATTTTCCCCTTAACCTGTTTTCTATTTCCTTTCGCTTCCTTCCTAACCTAATTTATTTACCCTCTAAAATATTCCTTGAACGCTTCTAATAATTTTTTGTGCTTTTCTAACTGATTTCCTACATATTTTCCTTCATACTTTATCGTTTCCATAACTGCCCTTAGTACATTTCCTTCCATTCCTGGATTATTTATATGAATTTCCCTAGTCCTGTGGCTTTGCGATCCCTGTTCTGAACTATTTTGTACATTTGTATTACTTTCTCCTGATTAAGCTACTTTCTCAACGACTTTCTACCTACAATTACTGTTTTCTACATACTGAACTTTCATACCTTCTATAAAATTCTGAATGAACATTTTCGCACTTCTCAAGTATATATCTACATTCATCCGCTTAGAAATAATAACACTCTACTTTGTTCTCTTGCTATTATCGATGTTCTCCAATGAAGTTTATGATGGCGCTGCTTTACTATCTCCTCTCTTGGTTTAAATTAAAATTATTTTAACGACGCTGTCAATTGCTAGGACCACATCAGCGTCACCGGTGTGCCGGAATTTCGTCCCACGGATGTTCATTTTACATGTCAGGAAATCTACTGGCATGGAGCTGTCGTTTTTAAGCACACTTTTAAACCATCGGTCTGGGCCGGATTTGGCTCCTCTCTTGGTGGTATCCAGTTTGATTCCTGGTTGAACTCCTCAGTTCCTGGTTATCATGGAAGCCATAAGCTGGAGAGAAGGTTTGAAGCAAAAATGTGCTCGCCATAGGTGAAGCCGTTTGAAGCAATAATGCCTCACACCACCTAACAATTTCTTGAATTACTCAGTCGGTTACGCTCCCTGCCGACGGTCAAGTAATGGGGGTCCTCTCCCAAGGTACGCGCGGATTTATTCTTCAGAAAGGATGACACTAATTATAGTGATAACGTCTTTTTAATTAATGTTTCCAATTCTTCTAATTAGACCAATAAAGATTATTGAACAACTTACTAGCGAAACAAAACTGGGCTCGTATACAAATACCTGCAAAAATATGCTTCACGATGACATTATAAATTAGCGGCAGTTGGTCTCAATTTATTTCACACGATATCTATACAGACGCTCCAAAGGACAATACTGTGTTGTCCTTTGGAGACAACGCTTTGAAGAGCCAGCATAGAGCGTGGGGTTTCTGTGAATTAATATATGACGCTATCTTCCCCTTCCTGCTGAAAACTGTTTCAACCCCAACTCTTGGAAATCCGCGGACAAAATATTGTACGCTCGCTTTTTTCTGTAAATTCTTTATCGATAATTAACTATTATTTTGATTATTTCTTTATTATTCTATTTCAAATCATTTTCTTAATTTATAATTTCGGTATCATTTTTAAGATATAAACATCAAGAGATTTTTCATTCCACCCATCATATAGTTACTAATTTCGCTTAAGAATTTGTTTATATTATATTATTTTACAACAAATAGTAATCCTATAAACTATCTCACATTAAAATTAGGTACTGTTGCATGTATTAATAATTTGGTGTAAATTTCTTCCACACAAATAGTTGTGCAATAATAGTTTTTGAGTAATACAGATAGGAGTGGCTGAACATCTTAATTCGGAACTTAAGTGAAACTTGCCTTTAAAAAGAATTCAAAGTTAAAACGTTGCATACATCGAAATTTATTATTACTTCCTTACATAGTTTTACTGGACAATGAAGGCATAAGCCCTGGCATAACAGCCCATAAAGAGCCAAACCTTACCGCCCAGCCACTGCATCCGCCACTTCGGCTCACTACAGACGTCATTGCTGGGGTGTAGTGCTGGAGGGTGGTACGTGATCAGCGTCCCGATCCCTCCCGGCCAGTTATGCGGTCTTCATAACCTGGGGCTGGTACTTTTCCATCAAGTAGCTCCCCATTGGTCCCCCGGGGTGAGTGCACCCGTACCAGACCTCCCAGAGGGGATACAACCCCCATGCTAGTACTGGGGATCGAACCCGGGTCGTCCGCGCCAGAGCTAAGCGTGCTATACCGAGGCGGTCAATAAAAGCATAGTTTGCATCAAATCTCAAGTTTCACATTCTGAGTGCGAACTCCTAAAAATTTATTACCTTTGACAGGTTCCTTTACACGTAATCTGAGACAAATGAGGTGTTTGTAAGGAAAGGACTATATAAATGCACTATTTACGTAAATATAATAGATTAGATTCAGCGAGTTTACTAGTAGCCATGGAAGCCCATGAAAACTGAACATGTCAGTAGAAATGTACAGTACAGCATAAGAAACACACTATATAGGAAAAAACAAAAACAACAACAACAAAGCCGGGATAGAAACAATTAAACCTTCCCTTCAGTTATAAGATCAACAAAATGTATGTTTACAAATATAAATTAAAGTTGGTTTTAAACTTTAATTAGGCTTTTCCTGCCACTCTCCGTTATTCATAATTAGTAGTGAATGTCATATTTTGACAGCTGTTCAATACAAATATAGATTTAACTAGCTATCCAGCAGGCATAAGATGTAATTAACATCGAGCCTAACCTCAAAATATTCGGGCGTTCTCTATAAACACGTCTAAATGAACCCCGCGATGTTGAAGGAGAGGAGCGATACGCAGGTGCTTCAACTAAAGCGTTCTCTATTGCAAATATGATATTATGTTAGACCTCCATGTATTCGTTTTATAGGTATAGAGTGTTATGTGTTTGGAAATCGGGTTATTAAACATTGCAAATTGGTCAGAAAATCTGAACCTTCTTAATTTAGTGTTAAAGTATCTAAACTGTCGTCCATAAATAGGACTTTTGGTGAGTGCTTCTTTCAACCTTGTAAAAGTCGTGGTTCCAGGGACTCTCGTCAGGGAAAATAAATAGAATATTCCAATGCATCTCTATTCCATCTCTATAGCAAGTCAGCCATTTCTCTTGCTAGCATTATAATGGAGGGTGAAAGTTGGATGGTCTCTTGGCAAATGTTGAAGTTTGCGCCGCCTACCTGATGGATTTTCTTGAGCAAGTATTGTTGTTATTTTATGTTAAGATTTTGGCCATGAGAAATGATAATACGTTCACTATCCTAGGGAGAAATCACCACTTTTGCCATAAAAGGATTAAATCACACATTTTTTAACGTGATGATCTTTGTGGTGGCATACATTAGATTGACGCTTTAGTTTAGGCGTTACTATTAGAAAACGTTTAAGTGTGTTACGAAGTCCTTAACATTTACCCATGGAGTGTGGAACAATTTTAGACTACTCATAGTGCGAGGGAGAATCCGAAGGCGTCTGGCCCTATTTTTATTAACAAAAATAAGATACATACAGGTAATTAATAATATAAGCACTATTTTACGTACCTTACACTATTTTTCCACATAGTCGCCACATATGTCCCATCATAGCACAAAATTTGAGATGCCCCTGTGGTAGAATTCATCCAGCTGACTTTGAAAGCATCTCCAACTACTATCTTGGCTTCATCGTTGTATGTGAATCACAGTCCTAACAGCTGTCTGAAATCGTGGAAATCACTAGGGCCAAGGTCTTTATTGTATTGTGGGTGCTCCAGATTCTCCCACTGAAATGCCCGGAGCTTGTCGGCGATTTTGTGTGACACATGTGGCCTCGCATAGTTGTGGAGGATAATCACGTTGTCCAGATTGAGAATACCTCGGCGCTTTATCCTAATGGTAGCCTGCATCCGTGAAAATGTGGAACCATAACGTTTGGCGTTGATAGATGCGCCTTGTGGCACAAAATCTAGCAGGAGTGGTGGTCCACAGCGATCCCAGGAGGCCTTTAACATCAGTTTACCAAAAGATGGTACTGAACGGTTATATATACACACACAGGTATATGCGTAAGTGTGTGTGTGTGTGTGTGTGTGTGTGTGTGTGTGTGTGTGTGTGTGTGTGTGTGTGTGTGTGTGTGTGTGAGTGTGAGTGTGTGTACGCGCGCGCGCACTTTTGTCACAGGCTCTGCTCTGTTGCTTCGATTCCAACTTGAAATGTAGTAACCACGTTGCATCGCTAGTAACAATGCGGTCCAGGAATCTTTGACCCCTCTCAACTTACCGTTGCAAATAGTTCAGTGATGAAATCATCCACCTGCTCTCCATCATGTTATCCAATTGCTTAGGTACCCGCTGACATGAAACCCTCCGGTACACTAAGTACTCGTGAACGATATAAGTACTCCCATACGAAATTCCAAGCCCCTGGCAAGTGACCTTGAGGTTCACAGGACGATCCGTTTTCGCCGTTGCATTCACGCGGGAAATGTCATTAGTCAGTCAGGAACGTGGCCTACCGGAACCCTCTTGCAATGCAAGACTTCATGGACGCACGAAATGTCCCTGTGGATCTCAATAGGCTTTTGTCCCATGCTCCAGAGAAAACCAATTGCACACGCCGTGGACGGTGAAGCACAGCCACCATCTTCAACAACTGACAGCAACGTCGCGCCGCGAAAATGCATTTACAGCCGTAATTTGACTAAAATTTGGGGCGAAAGCTTTTTGATTTGCCCTCGTATTTCTGTCCTTCCAGTCTGATATTGTGAGAGTTACTAAAGGGGTATAGTAAACCACGGACATTTCCAGAATTTTGGTTGAGATAGCACGATATGGCTTATTCTATATCGTACTAAGGTATATTTACCTTGCCATAAAATGCATCCATTTATTTTATTGCAACAATATTCACTTTTCAATTACTTTATTTCCTTTAATTTTACATCCAAATATGGCCTTATTCAACATATTATCGCCAATACACTCAAACGTATTCCTGTACATAATCTTTCACGAATTAACATCTACAACTCTAAAAGTTACACTGAGCCACCTTGCCAACGTGACGTCATCCAAGTAGTATACAAGTTTGGGATGCTTCCCGCATGAAATCTCGAAGTACCAGCGTCACACTACTCCTCCTGCGTTTGACATCTTCCTTTAGGAGAGCCCCTGGATACGATAGATTGCATCTTCGATCCTCCCATTCTCCTCCATGGTTACCCTGCAGATCTCTACATGTCCACTGGGGCTTCGGAGCGTTACGTCTTTCTTTCCGATTGTCAGGACCCTGCTATCAACGTCGATCGTGACTCATAAGGGTGTCCAAACCGAGAACTGCCTACTCAGCCACCCTAGAGATGGACACCCACAGACTCATAACATTCTTCTCCAAAGTCAACTCCAGTAAGGCCTCCCTTTCCACAGGCAAGGTGTCGCCCAATGCCTCTTGTAAGGCAAGTCCTCCACCACATCAGGTCACAGCATGGTCGCCACTGCATCCGTGTCCACCAATATCTGGTACCGTTTCACTTGTACCCATCCGTCCGGGAATACGTTCATTGCCCTGAACAAAGCGCACAGCATCACTAGAGGTGTCTTACGTACCCCTCTTCGCGCCGGAACCTATTCGTTTTACATTATCTTGTAGGACAGGTTTAGACGCCGGATGTCCTGGCTAGCCACATCCCCAACGGACAGTTGACCCTAATGCGCGAACCCTAGAAACAGGGACTGGTGCGCATGGGGTAGCTCCACCAACGACGACGAGACCAAAAGTTTCAGTTCCGTTTACAAACCGGCGTGCGGTGATGGATGGTGCTGAGCCTGACGGTGAAGCTGCGGAACCTGAGGTAAATGCGAGGCCGAGAAAATGCCAGATTGAGAGCCTCTGGGTACCATATCAGAGAAACATATACCACGAAATACGAAGGACCGGAACTTCATTACGCGAGGTGATTGGAGCTGTGCCCTCGTCCTTCGACTTTTATTGGAGTGACCATCGGAGGCGCCTACCATCTTATCAAATTACGCCAGTTTCTTTCACCCATTAGCGGACCCACAATTCTTCTGTGAAACTAATCTACACTAAACGACATCACTAGGGATGCTAAAGTAATAAGACGCCGCAAGAGAAAACCTGCAGACCTGGTTATCAAAAACAAAATTCACAGAAACAGCTCAACAACAGGGATTGGCCAAGCATACAACTGTGCACAGCATATCAAAGTGATGGCGACAGGTGTTTGGGGGATGGCACAGCCGTTTAAGAGAAACGCTTTATAGCGCAACTCTTATCCCACCGTAAAATTGCCTGAGGCCATCGAAACTTAGGTGAAAATAAGACACGATTACATTCGAATTGCAGTGACGTACAACTACCCCTTAGTTACCGCAGATCGGTATGCATTCCTGCAATTAAGTAGTCGCAAACTCATAGTAGGCAACTTTAATGCAAAACACCAGATGTTCTACTGCAAAGTGCAACGAAGTGAATGCAATGGGCAGTAGACA
This sequence comes from Tenodera sinensis, assembly GCA_030765045.1. Lineage (NCBI taxonomy): Eukaryota > Metazoa > Arthropoda > Insecta > Mantodea > Mantidae > Tenodera > Tenodera sinensis. The sequence continues at coordinate 62,864,459 of CM060964.1, forward strand.
ATGGGTGCCTACGACATGAAAACAACTCAGACTATATTATACACACTAATCTACTAACGAACTAATCTACGTACCCTTTATTACCAACAAAGACCAAACATACCAGGCTAGCCACGACCAACCCGCTTGCCTCGGGCATGTGTTACAGCGCTGTGCTGCCTTAGTGCGTGCTGCGCACACTGAATGTTCGTTTCGTCCTTCCTAGCAATAGTGGTCAGAACGTCAGGGCCGTTTTGTAATGGGAGGGCACTCATTAAAGCGAAGGGTGCCTACGCCAACATATTATTTCAATTCGGAATGGGAAGCCGCGTACTTCTACATGGAATGTAGCGGTGATGCCATTTGTTTAGTTTTACAAAAAAATTGCAAGCGCTGAATGGATTTAATCTTCAGCGTCATTTTAAATTACTGCATGCTAATGCTTATTCGGTTCTTGAAATTTAAGAACGATGTCACAAAGTAAGAATGCCTGCCCTGAGCTGAATGTATCAAATTCTTACTTTACACAAGTGTTCACTACAGTTTATATTAATTTAATTTGAAGTCCTGTTTGTAGTACAATAAATAATAATCACCACCGCCGCCGCCGCCACCACCACCATCGCCACCGCCACCGCCACCACCACCGTCACCACCACCACCACCACCACCACCACCACCACCACCACCACCACCACCACCACCACCACCACCACCATCATCATCATCATCATCATCATCATCATCATAAAAAACAGCAATGCTCTTTCTATATGAGAAACGCAACCTGACTTCCATGGAAGTTATTTGGCTGATGGTGGTGGTGAAAGGCAGGCATTTCAATCGGAATAGAGACCCCATTTATAGCATAGTCTAGATGTTCAATTGTCATTATCAACTGTTTGTATGCATCTATGTAATGATTACAGTTGTAATGTTTATATTTATTTGACTTAGATGCTTCACTTTTATTGTTTCGTTTTAATTGTGCCACTTTCACGTTACCGTTTTCTCACATCTGACGATATTATTATTATTATTGTTATTATTATTATTGTTGTTGTTGTTGTTGTTGTTGTTCTTGTTGTTGTTGTTGTTGTTGTTCTTGTTGTTGTTCTTGTTGTTGTTCTTGTTGTTGTTCTTGTTGTTGTTCTTGTTGTTGTTCTTGTTCTTGTTCTTGTTCTTGTTCTTGTTCTTGTTCTTGTTCTTGTTCTTGTTCTTGTTCTTGTTCTTGTTCTTGTTCTTGTTCTTGTTCTTGTTCTTGTTCTTGTTCTTGTTCTTGTTCTTGTTCTTGTTCTTGTTCTTGTTCTTGTTCTTGTTCTTGTTCTTGTTCTTGTTCTTGTTCTTGTTCTTGTTCTTGTTCTTGTTCTTGTTCTTGTTCTTGTTCTTGTTCTTGTTCTTGTTCTTGTTCTTGTTCTTGTTCTTGTTCTTGTTCTTGTTCTTGTTCTTGTTCTTGTTCTTGTTCTTGTTCTTGTTCTTGTTCTTGTTCTTGTTCTTGTTCTTGTTCTTGTTCTTGTTCTTGTTCTTGTTCTTGTTCTTGTTCTTGTTCTTGTTCTTGTTCTTGTTCTTGTTCTTGTTCTTGTTCTTGTTCTTGTTCTTGTTCTTGTTCTTGTTCTTGTTCTTGTTCTTGTTCTTGTTCTTGTTCTTGTTCTTGTTCTTGTTCTTGTTCTTGTTATTGTTATTGTTATTGTTATTGTTATTGTTATTATTATTATTATTATTATTATTATTATTATTATTATTATTATTATTATTATTATTATTATTATTATTATTATTATTATTATTATTATTATTATTATTATTATTATTATTATTATTATTATTATTATTATTAAAATATTTTTTCGTATTCTCCGAAGAACAAAGTGAACGAAAGACTAAAGCATGTTGTTTCCTTAATTTGACTGTGAACAATATAGTGTAATTTGATTATGTGGCTTCAAAATATATACCTACTGCACAAGAAGTAAAAAGAAAGTGAGTGGGAATTCGGGAACGTTCCAAATATTACATTTACAGATCCCGGCGTTTCTAAGATGGACGTAGTTCTCGAAAGGAGACACTCGGGTGTTTCTAGCACATGAATTTCGAACACCTCTTCCGGGCGTGAGATGCATTAATGTGAAAAGCCAAAGCTGGTTACCACGGTAGAGTTGTGGTAAAGTGCGGGCTTTTAGAGCTAAAGTACGGAGGTTCAAATACTAGTAGATGTTTGTTGTAGTTGTTTTTTTTTTTATTATTTTTTTTTTTATTTTTCCTTTCCGGATCCTATCTAAAACGGGAAAGCTTGTTTTTCAGATCTTCAATTTTTTACAACATTCGAAAGATATACGGTGCAATTGTTTAGTTAACTGAAGCTCTTTAATTTTACAGGTATAAACCAATTAATATTCATTTGCAATTGAATAGCTGATTATAACCATATCTAAGCAAAGCATTTCTTTCACGTGTACCCTAAGCTTCATAGTATTTCCACTGATGCAAGTTTAGAAAGTTAAAATTGCTGCTATTAACCTGTTAAGGTGCTATATAATGCTAGAGTAGTATGATGTTGATCTAACTCCGTTACTACTGCCATTAGTGTAAGTTTTGTTCATAACATTTGTTTGTCAAGAGCAAAAAACGAATATGACCATTATGCAATTTAATTTTATAGCTATATAAACACAATTTATTCGTAATAATTGCTTGAAAAAAGGAGCATTATAGTAGCAATTATTATCCTTATTAAATTAGCAAACGTTTCGTCTGACATAGGTATTTCAACTGCATAAATGTCCTGTGCTAAAGGTGCAGAGTTATTTCTTCCTTGATCCTGCCTCAATTATTCAAAAACCGGTCGCTCACCTGCTGCTTTGGTAGATAAGTCCTTTGACCTCACACAATCCTTGCCTCCTCCACCTAGGGAAGACCAACGAGCACATATGCAACTTTCTTTCGAAATGTGACCCCATTTTCTTTTATGAGTGATTGTACTCATGGGGCATATGTGGTCGATTGTCCCTTTTTATTTGGTAGTTTATGCAGGACAGGGTCTTTCGGGTACGGGTGGACTCGGTTTTATCTCGTCGGTTTACTTAAGAGAATGGTGTACCGCAGGTCTCGGTACTCAGTGTGACACTTTTTGCTGTTACAATCAATTGTGAAGTGCGTCCCTTCAGGCGTGTCATTTTCGCTATTTACTGCAGTTCTTGGCGGACTTATCTCTTACAACCCCGCCTCCAATTGTGACCTGACTGCCTGTTCACTTGGAGTGTCGAAAACGGCATTATGTTCTCCGCCGAGAGCACCGTCTACGTTAACTTCTGTCACCGGAAGACGTTTCTCCCGCCTTCTCTACGTCTCGGCCCAGATGCACTTCCTTTCGCAGACGAGACGAAACTTTTGTGATTGATTTTCGACAGCAAACTTAGTTGATCTTCCCATATCTCGTCCTTAAAGGCAAGGTGTGTACGTTCTCTTAATGTTTTACGGCTTTTAAGTGGCACATGCTGGGGAGCTGATCGGACCATTCCTTCACGACTATACCGTCCACTGGTCCGACGGAAACTTGAATGCGGTTGTGTTGTGTACTCCTCGGCTCGACCGTCGATTTTAAATCGTCTCAACCCTACACACCACCGTGGCATGCGGTTGAGTAATGGCGTCTTTCCAACGAGCCGAGTTATTAGCCTGTGTGCGGAAGCTGCTGAACCTTCACTTAGTTATCTGCGCGATGTTCTCTGTAGCTACTCTTGCAGACTCTCTAGTCTGACAGAACACACGTCTTTAGTTTGGTTTTTAATGATAGCTTGGACCGCCAAGACTCAACGCGCTCCCTGGCCCTACTCCCTCCTGGCATTCGGTTTCGCTCACTGCTTCGGATGTTGAACGTCAATTTACTACTTCCATTAATATTGCCACAATTATAACTTTTGTTTATAGCATTTGTTTTCGACAGCAAAACGCCAATATGACCATTGTGTAATTTAATTTTATAACTATTTAAACACAATTTGTTTACAATAATTGCCAGAAGAAGAAAAAGAAGCGTTCTAGCAGCAATGAATATCGTTAATTAGCAAATCTATCGTCTGGCACAAGTGTTTCAAATGCATAAATGCCCTGTTCTAAAGGTGCACAGCTCTTCTTCCTTGATTCTCCTTCAAATTATAATTCATAAGTATTTATTGATAATAAAAGTATCGTTTCTTAAATCAAGTTTCTAACAGTGCAGACTACTATCCTACAGATTAATGGTGCTAATGTAGAAGGCAGATTAATAAAAAGAAAGAAAAGGTCGCTCGCCTGCTGGCTCGGTAGATAAGACCCTTGACTCCACAGAGTCCTTGCTCCCTCCACTAGTTAGGGGTGACCAAATAATGTAGACGCGAATCTTTCTTTCGGAACGACCCCAGCTTCTTTTATGAGTAATTGTACAATTGGCCTGCAGTTTGGTACCAGGAGACTGAGAACTGCGAGGTAAGAGAGAGACTTGACCTGAGGCCCAGCCTGCCCTGCGTAGTGAATTACGGGATAGCATAGACAGGAATTAAATGTATTATTTATGCCAACTAGGGCTAGGAAGTTCATGCATTTGCATGTTTTTTCATAGGGGTTAAAAATGTATGCTTTTACATTATGTGCACGAATTATGGAATTTTCAGTTATTTGGACGTGATTTTACGATGCATATAACTGCATATTTTCTTGATTTTTGATAAATGCATAATATTTCAATAATATAGCCTCTATACTGCATATTTTAATGGGTTTTTTTATTATTTTTTTTCCATCTGGATAATATTTTTCATATTGGTAGTATTGCACATGATGATGCAACTCACAAAGATTTCAATATTATAAGCCCCATGTTGCATATTTTAATGATTTTTATTATTTTTTCCATTCTCATATTGGTGGTATTGCACATGATGATACAGCTCGCGAGGTGGCGAGAACTAATGTTGAGTCATGTTGTCATGAAGTGACTCTCCTGTTTACATTCTTTCATTATATGTATGTGCGTAGAAAATAATCAGTACGTTATCAGAGAGGTTTATATTAACAAAGATAAAGTGCAGGTCAACGTTTTGAGCAGCACGATTATAGCAACACTTACCTGCCCACCAGTAGTTTAGAGCAACAGCACCTAATATCCGACTTCCTCCTGCACCAGTGTTAACTCGATGGGGAACACAGGTCGATGTAGTTTTATATTTTGCTGAGCACATAGAAATAGTCGAAGAGGTTGTTAATTCATTGGGCTCGAATGATACTTCAATAGAACTTGTGGAAAATATTCTGTCAGGCACTGGATTAAAAGAGGATCTTAGTTTCATATCTGCCCATTTTTCTTTCTTACCAACAGCCATAACGGCATTGGAAGCTGTAGGATCTCCTTTGCATGAATCACTTACTGTGTTTGAAAAAGATCAGTTCCTAATAGCATAGGACAAAAAGTGAAAGAGAGAGTGAATTATGTAATTTCAAAAAATTCTGGTTACAAACAGATGTGCGATATTCGAGACATCCTCAAAAGGAAGCCATCTGTCACACCAAGAGACTTCACTCTCTCTGTGAAGCAGTTAACATCATTTAAATATGCCCCGATAACATCTTGTGACGTGGAGAGAAGTTTTTCACGTTACAAAACTGTTTTGCGAGACAACAGACGATGTTTATCAGTTGAAAATTTGTGAAAAGTGTTGGTTGTGAACTGCAATTTAGCAGTTAATACTAGCAGCAGGACCACTTCTGCTTCAACCTCTAAGGCTAAGGAATAAGGTAACATTATTTATACTAACTCGTTTTGTCTACTGCAAAGGGACATTAATTGTTTTAATTAAATAGTGCATATTTCTTGGCATATTTTCAAGTTTTTAAGAGCACATTGGCATGCATAGTTCAGTGTTTTTAGGGAATGAACTTCTGAGCCCTAATGCCAACAAACTTACTGTTGGCGTAATTAACCTCTCATTAAATGCATTTTTAATCATTTGCCTTTTTTGTGTAATTGCTTTGTTTTAAAGGTGATGGTTCCTTTAGTGATGATGTTGGGGACTGTCCTGGAGTAGTAATATCTGATTAGTGTTGCTGTCTCCTTATTGGAGATCTCAAATCCTTGCGATTGAGGCCTTACGGGCACTTAATTGTGTGGATTGGAGACTGCTGTCTCTTAGGCTATTTGGTTGGACTAGGTGACTCGGTACAGGCTAGCCTTTGCTGGAGTGATGCAAGTACTTCGTCTTCTTCTGCCTATGCTTGCTCAAGTGAGTGCCTGAAGTTTGGAGATTTGACTTGAAGTGTCTGGGGCGTCGAATGGAGCTGCGTTGATTGGCCACCACATTTGCAAAGCGCTCAGGGAATTTCTGTTTCTTTTATAAGTGAAAGACATTTTTGTGATTGCTGCAGTTACTTAGGCAATCCTTCGTCTCATAAGTCATGTGACATGAATTCACTGAGCATGGAGGACCGAATGTTTGATCATGGAAGAATGCAAATGCGATGACAGCCTCCAACAAACAATGTGTCTCAGGGTAACTAGACTGTTCCCTTTGATATGTAATACTGACATAGCTATAAATGCATGCCTATCCAATAATATTTTCAAGTCAGCACTTCTGTGTGCAACAAAACAGAAACTGCTATAATCTGAAGAATGGGGAATTGAGAAAAGAATGTTCTACAAAAGACAATGACTCCTCCTTAAGAGAAAATTTTTTGACATGTTAAATGCTCAAAATTAATTTTAGTCAGTGCAGGTTTACTTATTTATCAAGAATTTACTGGAACAAGTTTTGGAGACTGTCATCCCCATCATCGATCTAGATTTACTGCAACAGGAAGAAGCAGAGCACTGAGCCTTCTTATAATTTCGGCAAGTCATCACCCAGCTTAAAGGAAATATGCACAAAAATTGGAGTCCTTGGACGTGTGCTAGATTGTGGAATGCTAGTTCCCGGCCATGGAATATAAACTGTTTCAACCCCCTCCAACCGGTATGCAGATTTTAAGCTCAGTTTCTAAGTGCTAACTCAGCACCGTAAACAAATTGAGGAGCTGCGACAGGCAGTGACCTCGGCCACGAAAGCCAACATTCTGGCTGGGGTATTCGTTATGCTAGCTACATCACCTTCCCATATCGGTCAGATATGTGCCCCAGGATTATTGTCATTATCATTATTATTACAAGACTGTTCTTTTCTAATTGTGAGAAAATTAGTGGAGGGTCCTAACATGAGGAAGCGATCTAGAGTAGCAACTATAAATTAGATTGTACGTATACATTAACAAGTGTTGACATACTGCATTCAGAGGATCCAAGCTGTTCTTAAAGGTAGAGTGGTGGGCAACAATGGTGGCACCTGGCACTTTAAGCTGGGAGGGTTGAAGTTGTCCCAAGTCTGTCATGGCTGACTTGTCACTATTGTGGTCATTCAATTTAGCACAATAATCATTTGGAGGCAGTAAGATCTTCAATCCAAATGAGAAATCTCCAGATGAAATTCTGAAAAGTAAAGTATTTTGTTGTTTAACGACGCTGTCAATTGCCAGGATCACATCAGCGTCGCCGGTGTGCCGGAATTTTGTCCCGCAGGAGTTCTTTTACATGCCAGTAAATCTACTGACATGGAGCTGTCGTTTTTAAGCACACTTAAAAACCATCGGCCTGGGCCGGATTTGAACCCGCGACCTTGGGATCAGTAGGCCAGCGTCTAACCAACTGAGCCACCCAGACCGACATGAAATTCTGAGAAGAGTCAATCCAAATAATTAATTTGATGTATAATAATGCGGTTAAAGCACACATGAGAAAGCATAACCTTGTATGTTTACACTGCAATTTGTGTAATAAATAACGTGATGTTAAATCTACGCTTTATGTCTGTCTTTCTGAAATGCATTTATTCACTGTTACACTGTTTGTCTGAAAATGCTACATAATACAATTATCAGGTATTCTAAACAGTTCCACAGCTGTTGCAAATATAAATCCACAGCAATGTGTATTCTAAAAACTATATGCAAAAGTTGCAACTTCCAAAACATATTGGATGTGCTTTTTCATCTTCTATTTTCTACAGTACTAAATGCATAGATGGCAGTTGAAAAAGAATATTGCACATTTATAGGTATTACGGTTATGAGGATTTCAGCAAGATTAATCTGGATTAAGATTCCAAACTTTGTTGCTTTCAGTGATGCCATTTTAAGTAGTATTAAATGTTAAATGCATAAATCAATACAATTTATGCACTCCATGTTCATTTTTATCAGTTGCTGGTAGGTTAGTTATTGGTAATTGTTCTATTTAGCCAAAGCACTCTCCAGACACTGCCAAATGAAATTCAGTTTCTTCTGTTACACATCATCAAAGACAATCTTTAGCACCACATCGTGTGTCGGAGTTTAAGTTACATCAGGAGGAAAGGGTTGAATGACGTAATTCGTCCTACATAGCCAGCAACACACCACTCCAACTACTAGTAGTTCCTTCGTTGGACACGACAGTCATGTCATATCATTAATGTGATTGCTACTCTGGTTCAGTGGTGTATAAATATCAGTCCAGTAATGCCGAAATCAAAGAAATCATTGAATGGACGTTTAAAGGAAATGGTGGAGGAGTTTCGAAGTCCATATTTGTGTGCAAGAGGAGACATTATTCAGTGTACAGCAGGTAAGGCAGTAATAAATGTAATTCGAAAACATTTACAACAACACTGCAACACTAAGAAACACATCTATAATATAAACCTGTTAAAAAGTCTCAAGATAACGAACAATTTGTCACTATCGATAGAGGTCAAAGTAAATCGACATTTTTAGAGATTTGTGTGAAACGATTCACTGCAATATGCCACTAGAAAAAGTGGCTAATATATATTTTAAAACCTCTTTAGAAAAATACAAGACAGAAGGTTTCACAGGCGCCAACACTTCAAAGGCATATCCGTCCGTGTTACGAAACAGTGCTATGAACCATAAGAAATACAGTAGCAAATAAAATCTGCGTTTCACTTGACGAAACCACAGGAGATACAAGGAGGTATGTTGGAAATGTTATGGTTGGTATATTATCGCCAGACAACCCAGGAAAGACATTGTTGCTTAGAAGTGAAGAATTAGATAAAGTTAATCACCGAATTATATGCAATATGTTTGAGAAGTCCATGAATATATTGTGGCCTGGGTGTATCACAACAGATAGTAACAAATGCTGCATCATACAGTTTGAAAGTAGTAAAAGAATCGAAGGTGTCATACCCCAATCTCATACATCTCACCTGTTTAGCTCATGGTTTACATAGAGTACAAGTAGCTGAGATAATACGACTGTGTTACCCAAATGTAGACAGATTTATATCCAGTGTAAAGAAATATTTGTGAAAGCTCCTTTCAGGGTCAGCAAATTTAAGAATATAGCACGTGGAGTTCCATTACCGCCACTACCCACTGGGGAACATGGCTAGATGTAGCAGCCTATTGTGCTAATTATTATAAAGAAATTGTGGAAGTAATTGATGCATTACAAAATGAACATAGTGCAGCGATTGAATTTTCAAGATCTCTTCTTTCTGGGGAATTGTGTGAAAATATCTTAACTATTAAAAATAATTTTTTTGATTTTGTCTGAAAAAATAACAAAGTTAGAAACACAGCATCAAAAAATGTCTCAGACTCTATACCAAACAGAACAGTGTGTTGCAAAAATTAAATCAATAGACAGTAACAACATTACCGTACAAGTGAAAAAAAAAAAAAAAAAAAAATAACTTGCCGATATCCAACAAAAAATCCTGGATATTCCATAATGTGTAAAATAAGGGACGTGCTCTTAGGAGGTAATACAACAGTCTCGTCTATTAAAGACAGTGAAATTCCCTATTTTATGTTTGGTCCAGTAACTTCCTGTGGTGTAGAGAGAAAATATAAACTTAGTCTTAGTGATCGCAGGAGAAGCTTCACTTTTGATATGCTGAGAATGTATCTCGTTATTTATTGCAATGACTGAAACCATGCAATGGTTGAATGTGATTCCAACACAAAACACATGTTCAGTTTCAAGAAGAATGTGCAGCTTATTTATTAGACTATGACTGTACTCGCCCGGATGAGGGCCAAGCAGTGAACTTTGGACCAACCATCATCATGCACACATTAAGTGTACTAAAATTTGTGGCTTTGCTCATCATAAAATATAAGGCAGTCCATTGGAATTGTTCTGGTGTAAATACAGTGCAGATGCCAAGAACTGTCGGGAACAGGCTTTTTTATGCCACGAAAGATGTTGGTCGTCGTAAAGACGATTCTAACGGGCCTGAGAGTACATAATCTTAATGAGTGCACGAGAGACTGAGAAAGTAAAGAAAGACATTGACAGGACTGTGCAAGGTTACGGAAGTAAACGTTATGATAGCACGAAAGACTGTAGACAGTGTTAAAGACAAGAAGAAAGCTATGTATTTATGGTAAAATTTTAGAAGACACTAGTGTGATAGAAAAGTTACCGGACAGATTTTGTCGTTTTTGTCACAAAGGTGTCAGTAGTGGGATTTGTTGAATTGCCATTTTGTCACACTGGTATCAGAATTGCGACGTGACCGCCACCATGGGGGCAATGCCGGAAAAATCATTGACCAGAATGAAAGAAATGAAATCTGGAATGGACGAAATGAAGAATGTGAAGGGAGAAGTGAAGACGGATATGAAAACCGAATTGAAGAATGTGAATTCTGGCGCGGATAAGATGGAGACAAAAATGGAAAGCGTAAACTCCGGAATGGACAAAATGGAGTCCAAATTGAAGAATGTGAGTATCGACATAAACAAGATGGGAAGCGAAATGACAACACCAAATTTCACCACAGAGAAGACCGAGGCGAAGATGGAGGTTGTGAAGGAACAAACAAAGACAGAAATGTTCAAGATGAAGAGGGAGCTACTGGTGAAGATCGATGGAGAACTGGTCGGCGTGAAGGAAAATACAGAAGAACTCGGCGTGAAGGTGGGAGACCTCTGGCAGCGCATGGACATCAGGGAACGTCTTTGCACCCTGGAAGAAAGAGTTGATGGCAGTGTCAAGGAACTTGATTCCAGGGACGGACGGGATAGCGCATACCTGTACAGGGAGCACATAGTGCCCGAGGTAACAGTTACGCCCGTCTCCTCAGAGAACAGAAGTGTGCATGACGAAGACAAAGAGTCAGCTCAAGGACGTCGTCGAGGATCCCCTTGTGGTGTGTCGGGGATGTAGCCAACCAGGACATGCCGTGAAGGACTGCCAGTGGAGAAGTCCATGAGGAAACGAGGACTGACTTGGCGTGGGACACGGAGGAACCGTAGGAGCCATCCAATCAGATGATGCCAAGTGCCGCGGATAGAAGAATGGAGGACATCATCGTGGACGGCAGGATACAGAGGATGCCCCGCAGGGTACGAGCGAAAATGAGTGCAGTAGTGGCCGTGATTCGACTGGAGTTGGCGGAGGATATGCCGAGAAAACTGGTTCGAACCTAAGAGATAGTGGCGGCATCGGATGACATCTTGCCTGTGGAGAAGGCCTAGCTGGAATTGGCCTTGAGGTAGAGCGTTTTGGGTGTGTGGATGTTCGTCGCGAGGATGGCTGAGGTGATACTGGGACTGGATGCCCTAAGGAGCCACGAGGCGAAGGTCGACGTCGGCGGGAGGGCATGCGAGTCGTACAAGACGAGATAACGGCTCGGAGCCCCAGCGAGCATATGGAGGTCGACAAGGTGATTCTGAAGGAGGTTGCCGTTGGGTCCGCCAGGAGCAAGGTGGCTGAGATGCACCAGGGAGGTTGGCGGTCATGGAACCCCGGCGCTCGTTTTCACGTTGTGCACAGAATGGCACGTCAACGATTCGGGGTGAAAAGCAACCCGTTCCAATCGGCGAGGTTGCCGCAGGGGTTTGAAGCTGGATGGCAGAAATCACCCTAACCGGATCAAGGGACGTTACCCAACAACCTTGCCAGAGATCGTGCCACCTGGAGAAGTCTACCGTATCCAGAGGCTGCCCCGAGGGAAGATGCTGGCGGTACATTCGGATCGTGTGGCTAACTGAAACGGTGCTTGTCGGGACGACCAGTGCTATGGAGGGAGCAGTGTGTCGCCGGGCTCGGCGGTAAACAAAGGACTGTTGGGGCCGGGATGCTTCATAACACTTGCCGGGCATGCGAGCAGACAAAGGCGTTCAAGGTAAGGCAGCCTCGCGCAACTGTCTGTGTACGTGACTAACAATGGACGCGGCTACACAAAAGGGGACTTTCTCCGGAGCCTTCGAGAAAAATCCAGCTGCGTCACACTTGTGGAGTTCGAGAAAGGTCCGTGTCCGTGTGACGTCATCCCCACTATATAATTATTGCACACCTAACTTTCATGGTCTTACTTCTCTGGTAATACTTCACCGTTAAAAAGTTAACAGTGTGGCAGAGTTTGAACAACAATATACTTATAATCGTTTATGTTTAATAAAGCCATGCAGGCATGTAAACAGCTCTTAACAGTTTATTAAATTCATAGCCCAATATGCTTGCTATGCTGTGAAAAAATATCAATTCAGTGATAAAAACAACTGACATGCTTTATTTTGGAACATTTTGCATTTTAGGTAATTAATTAAAAGTAGGAATCATAGATATACTGCAAGACTTCCTGCACTGAACAGATTAATACTGGAAAAGACGAACCACAAAAAAAAAAAAAAAAAAAAAAAAAAAAATCAATTTCCTTTACAATACTCATGTCAAGAGACTACGAATCAATCAGTTAGATGATTGTTACATTTCCGCGAATGGGATAAAGAAGACTCGATATACTTTCTGCTATCCACAGAGACTGATTCCCTATCCCCTCACCTCTTGAATTACATTCCATAGAATTGGGTGACAAATGGTGCAATTCTCAGCCATCCATGTGCACAGAGCTAATGCTTTCCCCAAAGTTTTCATCTGAACAATGTATGGTTTGCCAGGGAGACAAATGTTTTCATGAGGATCTGGAAGTTTTGAAAGTCAAGGCAGAGCTATTAGCAGAACTGTCTTTTCAAAAATATGATTTTAATTTTTCATAAATATCTGGATTTTTGGTTTAAGTCGCTCAATTACTTGGCTACCAACATTAAATATCAGGAGAAACGTATCCCTCAGGCAAGTTATCTCTTGTTTTGTCATGCTGTATGTGATCTACTGGAGGTTTTATATTGAACACATTGCTGAGTAGTGCAGGCTATTCATATTTGATCTAAATTAAACCTCAAAATCATGCTATTCCATAATGGCAGTCAGTTACCATTAATTTTTACTGCTTGAGCTGTGAATCTGAGAGACTTATAAGCTGAAGCTCTTATTTAGTTTAGTTAATTATAACCATCACAAACTACAAATACAGTCACATTTGAAAATAATATCGCTAATTGGATTCGAAATAGTTACAATAAGCACACATTTCTTATATGAATGAGATAATACAAACAGAAATTATATAGATTAGAGGAAATAGTACATTGTACAATACTTGGAAACAAGCAAAATGCATCCTCAACACGAAATTTCTACATATCTGGCTTTTCCAGTTACGAAAATAATATTTAAGTTAGAGTTTAAAAATGTGGAAATCAAAATTACACCACTTTAAAATAGTTAACAGGCTAAATTGCTCCTTATTAGAAACTATTTTGCTCTGCAGTTGCATACCATTTGAATTTCATTCAGAAATTAGTTTGCTGTCACATTTGTAATATTAGATAAATTGGTTTAGATTTAACAGGTGATAGGCAAGAAAGCTGAGCAGGAGAACCTACATTGTAACCCAAAGTGTTTGATGCCTTGTAGCTTTTTGAAACATTCTCTTTTACGATTTGCAGTAGATCTATTACTTGTGTTATGCTAAACATTCATTTTCCTTTGAAGTTCTGTTTTCATGCTATTTCTGGCAAATAACCATTCAATGTTTTAAACTCTGATGTGAAATTTTACATCAAAAGTATGATTTCATGTCCGCAGAATAAAATCAACTTGGAAATTTTACAGCATGCATATATCTGTCTCCATGAATAGCTTAAATAAAATCCCTAAATTAGGGTAAACACAAAACTTTATACTGTTTAAACTGTTAGATGTATATCAAATCCCCTAAACACAAAATATCCTTTACATGGAAACACTTGAGAGCTTTCTTATTTTCTGGCAGACATCTTTATTGGTTTTAATTTAAATATCATGCATTTTACATTGACAAAACGCAAACTTTATCCAGCTGACATTTCATAGCTAACCTATAAAGTCATTTTAACTCTCACCTAGTTATATAATATGAAAACACCCAGCTCCTTCAGGCAGACATATTTCTGTCTAAATTACATTTTTGAATCTCATTCAAAGTGAGTTGCCAAATTAGCTTTCTCCTGAGGTTCTCCTGCCATTGTAAATGTTTCAGTATTTTTCAGTTTAATGGACTTGATTTATTAAAAGTTTAAAACACTTCCGCCAATCAGCAGTGCACTATTACACTGCAAATCTCACATTCCCTTGCTATAAAGCTGTTTTGAAAGGAAGGTTTCGTTGCTGTGGAAACTCTTTCAAGTGCATATGTGTATGTAGCTGTCAGAATGCACTTGTTTTAATTCAAGAGTATATTTGTTTGGAAATAGAAACATACAAGGAAATGCCAAAAAGTTGCAGTTATATGAAGATCGTTGCAATATACAATTTGTATCAAATAAAGTTTTCCCTAGCATTTGCAGTTTCTGAAATATTTGTTAGTTTATATACAAGTTTTCCAGTGTCAAAGGCTAGATTGGCTGCCGTTATGAATATTTTAAACTATCAAAGTTCTTCACATGGGTTCATGGTAAGTAAAGGTGACATTTGATATGGACAGTTGAATGTTGTTACAGCATCTTGCATGAAATCCACAAAAACAACAATATAACTGAGCTATTCCGTAACTTAAAGCAATTTATAGCAAAATACTTCCTTTATGATTAAGCAAAATGCCTGTAAAAAGTTGTTTTTAAATTGGTGCTATAATATAAAATGGAAGACCAATGAGAAGATGGAGAGACTTGAGGCCGGAACAGGAGAAGTCTCCTAATCCATGAAGTGTTGATGATATATAAAATGAGAGAGATATATGGAATTTATAATGGGTAGAAGAAGTTATGAATGTTGCATATGTTATAAGTCATCTTCTACAATATAACAATATTGTGCCAGCTTCCATGATCTGGATTGGAGTGTAGATTTATTTTTACTCTCTCTGTCACTTCCTATAGTAGGTAAAAGGAAGTAATGTACCCAATGTTGAAAAACACTAACTCTGAGACTGCTCGAATCCCCCCCCCAAAAGCACTTTTAGATAAAGGTCCACGTGCTGTGCGTAAAGAACATGAATGAAACACCATATACCGGGTAAATACAACATTTGATACATGAATAAAACACCGACAGAGATGTCCACACATTCCTTTCAAACCAAATTACCTGTTATGTGAACATTCTTTCATTATTTTTGTTTATCAAGGCACATCTGATAAATACATTTGAAGTATTCACATAATATATAAAGTGTGCATTTTTGAATTTTCTATGAATTAGCGTTTGAGGTTCTCATCTTTCTCAATACTTAAGTAACTGGGAAACCATATTATATAGCGCAAATCTTAGGAAAAAATAAGAGCTCATGAAGCATTCAGCTGGTGTCGAATAATTTTATTGTAGCATTATTCATCTTGGATATATTAATTAATGTGTAAATTGGACTGAGGCCTATACTGTCGTTATCTATCAATATTTTGAAACCAAGAGGAGCAATATAGTTTTTTCTTTTTCTTTTGCACGAATTCATGAAACATGGTAGAGTTGTACTAAGAGCAGCTATCATTATTGCATCTGGCATGTAACCAAATAGGAAAAAGCATCTTATATAGTTTACAGGAACTTGAAATACTTTTTGGTAAAAGAGATCTTATTTTATGAGAGTAATGTGATAAAGAATATACGTCAGTTGATAATAGGTAGAGAAAGCTGTGCATATTGGCAAAAAAAGCTCATGTTAAAATGCTTTTATTAACTCGCTTTCTTGTCTGTGTTTGTTTTTTGGGTACACATTTTGCAATCAATCTTAAACGAATTTCCCTATAAGTTAGAGACATAAAACTTTAATCATAATTCAAAGCTGGATGACAATGCCATATTAACTTGCTTTAAAGAAAGTCCTCCCACCCCAAATCATCCTTTATATGCAAACCGTTTCGAAAATTTTGATTTTTATTAAACTAACTTCTCAATGAGCTGGAGACATGAAACTTCAAATATAGTTCACAACTGAATGACAACTAATATAAACTCACTTTCAAGCTACCCTTTACATGGAAAATGCTTTTGCAAATTTCGATTTTGATTTTAAGGTGAGAAGGTATGCCTATCTCTGCAATGGTATTTCTACGATTTTTGGGTTCACATTACTAAGAAAGTAATATTAACATATACATGAAAATTTTCAGGCATGTTCTTAAAACCTTTATCTTGAATAACACCTATTATTATTTGAAAATTTTGTACTGACAATTTTTTAGTTTGTTTAAAAAAAGACCTGAAATTTCAGATAATTTTATTTTTTTTAAAATAAGTATTATGAATCGCAGAGAGAAATCCCTTCTTATTATTATTCTTATAAGTCTGCTTAGTGCATACAAAAAATTTCATATGTTTTGGTTGAATAGTATTTTAAAAAAGTGCACTGGAAGTTGAAAAAATGTAAAACTGAGAAAAACAGCTTTACAGTTTATATATTGATTACTCACTTCTCACGTAAGTCAGAACATTCCTGCTGCATAGTCTTGATCCTCTGTAACCAGCATCATTGGAGTTACAGTGGTACCAACAAGAAGCTTGCAAGATCCCTTACAAAACAGGGCTTACTTCAGAAATATCTGTTCAGTATTACAGAAGTTATGATCAATTTTCTGAAAGTTTACGAAAAGGAGTGTGGCAATAACTTAACACCCAATAATATAATAAACAAATTAGGGATACAATATTGCTCTAATGAATTTTTTAACCATATACTCGTAATCTAGAGGGATGAAATTACAATAAAATGTAAAAATAAAAAAGTGAATTTTCATCCCCAAGTTAAGTACCTTCTTACCTTAAACTAACTTCACAATTAGGTGCACTTGAAGCTTTAAACATAGCTCAGAACTGGGCGACAATGCAATATTAACTCCCTTTCAAGTAAATCCCCCAACCCAAACTACCCTTTATTTGGAAACATTTATAACTTCAAGATGAGCTGGAGACTGCTCAGAACTGGATCACAATGTAATACTTAACTCACTTTTACTAAAATCCCTCCATCCCAAACAGCCCTTTAAAGTGAAAAATGTTCAAACATTTTGATTTTCTCGAAAATGGACTTAAATGATTCTGATTAAAGTAGCGTATGTTTAAGATATTTTTATTAACAAATCAAATGTATATGTATCCTGAATTTTCTGAGAATAGTCTCTGAAATCCTTTGAAACTTTAACTAAGCTCACAACTGGGTGAAAAACACACAGGCAGACAAGGTCTCTTAATTTTAATTATTTAAATAAAAAAGTTAAATTAATCCTAATTTGTCACATTTTTAAAATGGTCTAAA
Organism: Tenodera sinensis; assembly: GCA_030765045.1. Taxonomy (NCBI): domain Eukaryota; kingdom Metazoa; phylum Arthropoda; class Insecta; order Mantodea; family Mantidae; genus Tenodera; species Tenodera sinensis. The sequence continues at coordinate 62,882,089 of CM060964.1, forward strand.
AAGTGCAAAATAAACTCTCCTAGTCGCATACAGATTTGTAATTCTATACAGATTGGAAAATTTGTGAATTTTTAAATAGCTATGAAAATGCTTGTAAGATTTAAAATGCAAACTGTGGGGCACATGCTATACCTAATAGTAAGGAGTGTAGGAAGTATGTGACTGTCATTGAGAAAACTGACACAACCGTTTATATCATTTGCAGTGCAATAAAGTTGTTAGTGACTTAAGTGAACTATTTATCCATTATCTATTGCAAGCGTCCCACATTTTTTGCTTTATATCTTACATGTATTTTCATAGCTATTAAAAATTAACATTCACAAATTATTTTCAAGACAGTGTATGGGGTTAGGTATCTGTATGAGCTCAGGAGAAATTATGTTTTACTTTATAGTCTGTTTTAAAAACGTGCTATATTAAAATTATTTAAACATTTTAAATTTAATTTTATTACAGAGTGATATGATGCCTTTAACTCCAAATATATAGTTTCCATCCTCACTTATTTCACTGCGAGTTCGTTCTGGATTTATAGCGTTAATGCTGTTTTCTTTACACAGAGATTACGTTCTTATGACCAAGTCTAAACAAAATTATGTTGGAATGATATTTTCTTTGGATTTACAGACACATTACACCCCTCACCCTTGTAGACAGGTATGAGCTGGCAAGTTGAACTTTGAGACCACCTGGCATTACTTACCGATAAGCTATTTTGCCTTCTCAACATGGCTCGGAAAACATTTGGAGCTGGCTGTGCAATGATCCCTTATGTGAGATACGGTTCAAAAATATGTTCAATGGAAAGCACTTTGGAGAATTCTCAATATGAACAGGAAACTTGACACACATTCATTAGCACAAAAGTAGACATGCTGAGACGATGCTGTCACAAAAAAAAGAGAGAAATAAAAGCATGAATGAGTCTGTTTTCTCAACACTTACGGTATTCGTAAGAGCAAGGGTTTAGCTCAATAGTTAATTAAATGGATAACTATTACATAAGATACTACGTCAAAACCTGCTTCCCAGAGTATATTTTAAATTTCTTTCATTTCTATTTATAAAGGGTGAGTGAGCTTTTTATATTTGCTATTTTAGTTTTGATGCTTTAATGTTTACCTTATTGTATCTATGGAACAAGGCACATAGACTGGCAAAATTTACACCTAAGAGGTGAGGTATCATGCTCTGTGGCATCTGCCCAATTATAATACAGTGGAAACTGGGCCAGTCATTTTTATTCCCGATTTTTGTTTAGTCATTTCAGTTCAATGAAATAGTAAGATATTATATAATTCACATTACACCATTGAGTGCATGAATGAAGACTAATCAACTTCTACATGTACGAGTATGCATTAAAGGAAAGTTTCTTTTGTTTTCAAAGTGAAAAGTTTGCTAACAGGTATAGAGTATTTGCCTCAAACACTACGTGAACAGCTTTAATGCTTAAAATCCATATAAAACTTTAAAATATATCTAACATCAACTGCTACTTTCTTCACCATTAATTTTAAATGAAATAAAAAAGCAAATGATATGCTGTGAACCTTTAACCTGCTGTGCAGTTTCTGGTTTCTCATTTTGTAAACCTCTCAGCTAAATTGCTATGTTATACATAAGTGCTTAACTTCTATGTTTGTGTCATACATGAAAAACACAGCAAATGAAGACTTTCTAAATCCAACGTAGAATCTACAATATTACCAAGTTTCATGGACATTTTCCAAAGCTAGATTTTAATTATGGAGCAGATCATTTTTCTGTGTATGACGTTAATGAAAACTCAGTACCTACATCAGCCAGTGTAGGTTTAAATTATATTCAGTGGGTTTATGGGCATTTAAGAAAAAATAATTTACTCCATTGTTTTTCATTATTTTCATTCATTTCATTATTTTTGAGTAAAACAAAATGCATATAACAAACTATAGACTGTAAGGAAATGTATATACTATATAAAATAGAAGCAGGCTGGCTACTGTAATTCTTTATAGACTGTACACTGCAAAGACTGCCTGTGCAGTTATGACTTGTAACAATGCATTCAGACAATATTTATGCATTGCATTATTTGTCCTTGGTTTCACAAAGAGAGGTGTTATAAACTTTGAATTATGCACATCATTTTCTAATGCTAGTATAAATAAAAGAGGTAAATGAATTGCAATTCTACAAAATATACTATTCTCCTGCAGGTACCCAATATTCTTCTCTCCTTCTTGAAGGCTAGAGCGCCCTATCCACAAGATACAGTTGCTAGCATAGAAAATATAAAAAGGACTGTAACGTCTGCATTTAAGTCATTTAGAAGCAAAGCAAGCTAACACTGCCTTCTGGCTGCAAGTGATGGAACTTTTACATCATATTTTCAACAGACAATATAACATAAAGACAGTAAATATACAAGTATTTGCAGCTTCCAAATGCAAATAGAGCTGGGCATGATGGTTCCATTTATAACAGCAAGGGGTTAAGCATGGCAACTTCATTGTTCTTTACAAGGCAGCCTTGCCGTAGCAGTACACATTAAATATAGGCCTTATACTCACTGCACTATGAGTGCTTCAGTGTTTCTTCCTAATTTTATTTTTCAGCAGGATTTATATGCTGTGTGCTCTATTAAATCTGTGCTAACTTCAACCAAGCATGGTTTTTAGTTGTTAAATGTAACTTTTTTATTTGTGCACAGAATAGTCTACTTAAGCTTTAATGGTCTATTTGCTGCAGCTATTTTTACGCATACAAGCACATTCTTGTGACAGTATCAGCATCAGCTACAGTAGCTGTATTAGTCACAACCAAGACCTGATGAAAAATGGCACACTAATACTGAATTTGCAGCCTAGATTACACTTCTGGTTTTCTGATGATCTATTAACCATCATTAACTGCTGCAAAGAGAAAGGTCTAAAATTAGTATGCTTTAAGAATGGATTTGCATCTAAAGACCAAAGAAAAAGAAAAATTAAGCATAGAAAGCAGGCAGAGCCATGACAAACTGCAACAATGGTGACCAATATCAAGACAAAAAGTAATCCAAAAAACACCTACATCACAAAGAAGCCTTGTTAGCTGCACAAGAACATTCAAAGACACAATATGGGACATAATTTATGACAATTTAAAACTAAAGCAAATGCAAACCTTCATGGTCGGTGGAAAACTGAATCAAGCAGCATGCTTTACCTTGCACCTTGTTGTACAGTTAAGTATCTGTGAATTTATGGTGTAAAACTGGTTATAAATATCATTTGCACCTGTAACATTTACTGACACTCCAGAAAAGGACACAATCTGCTCCTGAAGAGCATTTTATTTTGAGGTCTGTAGACCAAAAGCACGCTTCCTAAGTTAATTGCTTGCAAAGATAGTGTGTATTTGAACTCATCTTTCAGAGGTGTCAGTATTAAACTAAACTTTCAAGTCGCCTGTTCAAATCTCTCTCTGCCTCTTTTGCTTATTATTGTGTCACTATTTGATACAAGACCGGCACCAGACATCACACTGAGCTGATAAGGAACCTTTAGTTGCTTTAGCTTCAGCACTAGCAGTAATAAATTCACTGTTCATAGATTAGTAACTGTGATGTGTGTTCATTTCATGTTACTCATTTTTAGCCAAAATATTTAATGAACTAGTTATAAAGAGAGAGGGCAAACTAATACTACTCAAACAGAAGTGTTACATCATCACAACAGGAATATTATTTTCAGTGTGTATTCTTCTTTGATATGACGAAATTGATTTGACATGGTTTGCTGTTTGGTCTGCATAAGGGTTTGATTATTACGGTATATCTTTCAGATTAGTTTTCTTGTTTATTTAAGAATGCATACCAAGTTTGTATTCGAGTACTACAGTAATTTATGCCTATAAATTGTTCAATTCTTTTCATCTGGCTCCACCTTTTTAAGGTATGGCAATGTTGCATAGGGGTCAATGGACGTCAAATCGAACACCCGTAAAACACGACTTTTTTGTAGGAGGTTCAAATTTTTTTTATGAATAATAGGCATAAAATAAGGAGACCCGTATTTTTTTAATTCCGTATTTTTAAATTACTTGCTTAGTTATGGCTATTAGAAATTAAGCAATTTCTGTGCGCACCGTAATATAAAATCTTTTGTTACTCTAAGGCCATATAGAGTTGAGAGTTGGGGTTTGGCGCACTGGAAAGGTTAAATATAACGAACACTTTTAACAACTTTCAATCAATCATTATCACACATAAATTTTGGACTGTTTTTTTGATGGTATATTTTGTAAAACCAAAAATAGAATTTAAATCAATGTGTTAAAAATCTAAAAAAATACACACGTATTCCCTGACATTTTATCTATAAAATAAGATGTTGAAAACTATGGAGCTTGCATAAGTGCATTTGCTACAATTTTTTTTCTAGAGGCCTGCAAGCGCTCACGGACGACATGAAGTAGCGATCTGTTTGTGCAGCTGGATTCGCCTTGAAAACGAGTAACAAGCCAGGTGACTGCAGACAGCATGCAAATTGCCGCGTCAGCTATGCTAGTCAGATAACTTCTTCTTACTACAATAATAAGGCAGTACAGTCCATGCAGAAAAATGTCTCTACAATGCACCTTCTTTCTGATACTCCTGTGGCATCTGATATGCGCTTTTGAACTTTTTTGAAAAAATCTTCTGATGTAAGCAGTTCTATGCTTTTAGCTTCTTCCTTCATGTACATCCATACATTTGAAATAATTTCTCTACTCTGACCGTGTAATGTTTCGTTCCCTAATTTAGAATGTACAGGTGGCATAATTGATTTACGCTATGATCCATGTCCCACAAATTCACTCTTTATCGCAAAGATCTATGTCTTCAACTGCACGCTGCACTAAAAAGCACCTGTGAATTAGCAAGACTGTCTCAGATCATGCAGACATCACTATCTTCCCCCTCCCTCCCCATGTGCGGTTTCATTTGCAGAATTATACAATATGAGCTGATGAAACAGACAAAAGCTATGGATTTGCCAACAGGACTTCCAGTCAGGTCAGGGGCCAAGAACGATGGGTCCAGCTGAGCTTTAAAATTACACTCCTTCATTCCTTTGTCAGAAACTGAAGCTTTGGTGAAACAATTTTCTTTCGAAGAAGGAGGTAAAGCTGTGTGTTGTATGGAAACATTAGTTTAAAATGCATATTTTAAAAACATTTTGAAGATGCTAATAGTGTACATATAATAGTGTCAACTAGCAGTGTTCTCCTTACTGTACTGTTGTAACATTCATGGAACCTCAAGTAGTGGACAGTTACCGTAATGGAAGGTGGCAATTGTGTGAGGCTACTGTAGCCGTCATCGCTGCCATGCAAATTCGCTGCACTGGTTTGCAAAGTTAATTACAACTGAACTATTAGAGACTCCATTCTGATTTTTTTCTGAGAATATTGAATAAACTTCATTGTATTTTTAGTTTTTTTTCCAGATTTTTAAATGGTCGAGTTTGTTATTATCTAACTTTAAAACTTTAATCGTATAAAATATAATATTAATAATAATTAATAAAATTTTCTAATAAATACCTCATGGAATACTGCGATTTATCTTTAATTTGAGCCAAAGATCAAGTAATTTGCTTCATTACAATCGGAGGTATGATTGATCGAAGAGTGAGGAGCGCACGATTTTTGGGACATTTCAAAAATTAATATCTGCCAAAATAATTTTTTTTTTGTATAAAACAAAGAAACATGGGTCAAATATATTTTGTTCCAAAACACCAAAAAAATAATTTCAAGAAAATCTGAGAGATCAAGGTCATTTTTTTGCCATATTTTGTTCGATTTGACGTGGAATGACTCATAGGTACACAGTCACCATAAAATTCCGTGTCTGCATCTGAGATAGCAGTATATCAGCTTCAGAGATGCCAGAATTTAAATAGTAACTGAAAAATTATAAATGGCAATGAATAGTTACTATATACAAAGTCTGAATATATTTGGATGAAACTAAACAACCTGGTGCAATTTACTATCAACCAATGACCCTAAAGGGCTGCTCCAACTTCATCTTGAGAAACAACAGTTTTCCGAGAAATGTAATATGGTTACAGTTTGCTGCAACCAGCATCGTCAGAATTCACAACGGCCAAAAATGCTACAATACACCAGAAGAATACCTCAATGATGAGAGTCCCAAAAGTTAGGATCACTTTTGGACATAAACCAGTATCGAGATGCCGAAAGATTTAACCTTGCCACATATCTGGAATTTCGTACCATTTTTAATCAATTCTTGTATATGACTATCTTCAGCTGTTAGAGAATGATTGTGACATTGTGGTAAGAATGTACATGTGGGCTAATATTAGCCATGACAGAAAAATCAAGCAAGGCTGATCAAGCTAAATACTGGCAACCTTATGTACAACATTTCATACTACAGATAAGCAGATAATTTTGTTGTTCATACGAGTATTACAATGTCTCAATGTTAGAGAACCCCTTTCCTTCAACTCACCTTTTTTGCCTATTTATAGCACTATTTGCTGTCCCAGTGTGAACAATGTTAGGAAATGCATTAAACTGATTTTCTTCTCTTCATATTGAGTTCAGAATTTTTAAGTCTTCATATACTTAGTTCAGCAGAATTTTACACCCCTTATAAGCAACACAAGTGCAAATGTACAAGTCAATAAACCAGTGTTTTTCTGAAGCTTTGACATTATTAATACTTAATAAACACACTGAATGTAACTTTCAGGAAATTTATTTCAAAATTATACTTTCATTCTAACCACTATGAGAAACACTGCATGTAATATACCACATTGTCTCAAGATGTGGCCGTATTACATTGATAAGTTTGTGAATTTCTTTAAATACACTATCAGAAATGTTCTGATGGCTAGTGCGTGAATTATTGATCTCAAATAACATCCGAAAACTAAATGCTTCAAATGACAATAACTAAAGAGTGATAAGTTCTGAGTTATTGTGCTTCTGAACTGAACCATCAATTTCATAAGTTTGAATTATTGGTAAACCTGAGATCTGCATAGTTTCGAAACAAATCTCATTTTATACACTATATTTCCCAACACAGAAAAAGGAATTGGGATATATTATAAATACCCTGCTCCAGAAAATCAGAAGAAATCACAATAAACTGACTTAATGGAACATGTGAACATTTTATGGCAGATGTTTGAGATCAGATCAGTTATTTACAAGTAAAGAAACATTAAAAATAAAGATATGTGTCACATCATTTGCTCTCAATACCTCAGGTTAGACATAAAATCAAAATTATGCTAAATTTGGCCTAAAAATGGCCTTGGTGTCCATAAATATATATATGCTATAAACAACTTCTTAGCTGAATGAAACCAGTCTGTTACTACACTGCAAATAGGTAAATAGCATAATTTATTTTGTACTTAAAATAACACATTGAATAATAACCACAATTTAACTACTGATGCATTTAAACATTCCCTTAGGCCTAGGAAAAGGAACAGAAATTAAAATTAGAGTCTGAATGAGAATAAAGTTAAAACGCCCATTTTCAAATGTGAAGAAGCACAATCAACAGCAAGCTTCCAGTTCCTGGGATTGCCAAAAGAAAAGTTGGTCAAGTTTTGTTTCCTATTCTACATCATAGCACACTGGATGGTTTTGGTGCATAGGCATCTCTATTAGACAAGATATTCAAGCAAGCCATGACACAATGCTAATAACACGCTTGGGAAAACAGAACTCAGGAGACCTGGCTGCTACATGTACAGGGCTTTTGAGTCGGTTCTTCACCGCTGCATGGCCTTTTGCCTGTGCGAGTTTGAAGCTGCCGTGGTCGGGTTTGCCGCTACTAACAAGCCGCACATAAAACATCTTAAAAATCTTACCTTATAGAAAATGCTGGAAATGTCGTGAACGATAGTTTAATCAATCCACAGCTCCTGTTCTTTTCAGATGAGGCGTGGTTTCATCTAAATGGTCATGTGAACACTCATAACAGTCGGTATTGGGCATCTCAAAATCCACATCGCGTTCAAGAAATCCCTCATTATGATCGGAGAGTTGGAGTTTGGTGTTCTGTTAGCGCTAGACACATAATTGGTCCAATATTTTACGACCAGACTGTAAATGCAGAGAGGTACCGAAATGACTTTTTGACCGTATTTTTTTGTGAACTGACAGAAGAAAAATCACATGGGTGGTTTCAACAAGATTCTGCTACTGCCTATACAGTCCATGAATAAAATTAGGGAAGTGTTTGAAGATAGAGTGATTAGTACTGGTGTATGGCCCTCTCGCTCCCTTGATCTAACTGTGTGTGATTTTTACTTGTGGGGTAACCTGAAAGACAAAGTTTACGAGAAAAATCCTCACACATTGGAAGCACTAAACCAAATACTAGAAATGAAATCAGAGACATTACAGTAGTCCAACTTAATCGTGTGAATCAGAATGTGTTTTCCCGATATAATGCCTGTATAGTGGAGGAAGGACGACATTTCCAGCATTTTCTATAAGGTAAGATTTTTATACATGTTTTATGTGCGGCTTGTTAGTAGCGGCAAACCCGGCCACGGCAGCTTCAAACCCGCACAGGCAAAAGGCAGTGCAGCGGTGAAGAACCAGTTCGAAAGCCCTGTACTTCCAATCTCAGTTTTGTTTCTCCTTTCATGTAGGATTTGTTTTAAAATCACACATAGTAAATCTATTCTTTAAAAACATTTACCATACTGAATTTAAAAGTTGGCTAAACTGCATTAAGATGAAACATTGTTATGGTCAATTTTAACTTATCTGAATGCATAAAATAAATCTTGTTTGTTGTCAGTGATGTACTGATCCACATGCTTTCTTAATTGATCTCGACTGATAATGAATAAAAAGCCCTACAACACTCAAATCTTTTACTTTCTCTTGATGTTTCCATTCCCAAATTATTGTGAAATACATAAGTAACCAATAATTATCCAACTGAGAGGTGTTCTACCACCCGTCCATTCTTGACTCACCCTGCCTGACGTATTCACCTTTTTATTCCATTCCCATTCTAGTCTGATTTCTGTTCCCATTCCTGGGCAATTGTGTACTAGGCTTTAAATGACTTCCAATAACTTTAAATTGAGTAGTTAATAGATTCTTGAATGTATTGTTTACATTTATTGGTGTCAAGTAATTGACTTGCTTTCATCTCAATAAGTGGTGTTTGTGCATTGTCAAGATCTGATAGGAGTATACAGAGGATGTAAGGAGTGAAGTTAAGCATAGAGACAAACCACTTCAAAGTAGTGAAATGTGCTTAATGTTTTCAACTGACTATGTGTGCACATGTTCCAAATGCTGCAAGAAAGGAAATGAGACATGAAGTGTGAAAACCCTGAAAAAGTAAAGATCAGATTGAGTAAAACCTTATTAATAAATTTCTCATTGGTATACTTTATTGGTTATTATGTAATTTTAAGGTCTGATTTTCATCACATTAAATTAATGTAAAAATATTCATTTATCATGTTGGCAATTTCACTACTTTTGATTAACATGAACGTGCTTACTCCAAACCTGAAGGCATTGCTCTTTTTTGTGGAATGGGGACCTTTTCAAAAATAACACACCTCTCAGCCACAGTGGGTCGAAATTGTGACTAGCAGGTAGTGCAACCTTAAAAAACCCAATGTCTTCCACTACTTGCTGGTTGAAAAGAACGTGAGTTGACTACTGCAAACGGTAAGAAGCATTACATAGCATGAATATTTATGTATTACCAAAGAAGCCATAAAAATTGTGTTGTGTCATATTGCAGTAATGGAGAAGAAAATAGTTGTCAATGATTAACTGATGACAAAATTAAAATATTTCAACAAGTGGCCAAAACGTCCTCACCTGAACTGACTGTGGAACTGACATGGAGGTTAGAACTCACTCCAACTTTAAATGTAATTGTAAACATCAAACAAAATAAGAAGTACATACAAGGACAACAGGAATGGAAAGAGGAAACATGTGGTTAAGGAAAGTTTCCAGAGCTGGAAACAGTGCTCCTGAAATGATTTAACCAAGCCCATGCAGCCAGTATTGCAGGGTATAGAACTATAATTTGTGAGAAAGCAAATAGGCTTGCAAACCAGATGGGAACAATAAACTTTGTAGAGTCAAAAAGATGAATTGAGCCTTTTAGGAACTTGTTTACAAGTGCATGTGGGGAAAAGCAACAACTGTTGCTTACGAGGCAGTTATAACTTGGACTAATGAGACATTATCATCACTGTTGGAAGAGTACAAGCCCGATGGCGTATTCAACACAGATGAAATAGAACCTTTTTACAGCCTTCTACCTAGCAAGACATTTGCTTATATATGAGAAATTTACCATGGCAGGAAATTAACCAAGGAGAGATTAACTAGGCGGCGCTGTAGCCAAGCAGTTAGAGCGTTCGCCTACCACCTAGGTGACCCGGATTTGATCCCATGGGTCTGTATGTGGTATTCATGGTGGACGAAGCAGTGTCAGGGTGGATTTTCTCAGGTTTCTCTGGTTTCCCGACCACTCATTCCACCAAGTGCTCCATTATATTTCCAATCGTCGATTTTGCCTGCATTTCATACCATCCTCTTCCTCACTGGTCTTCACTCTGTCTGGTCCAGTGAGGAGTTGGTCATGCTTGTGTAAGGCCAACACAAATGCTTGGGCAATCTGCTATATTTGAAGATTTTTTGTGAACTCTTGATGTAAAAATTGGAGCTAAAATTTTATTATTCATAGACTAGCATGTTGCAAAAATTTTATTATTCATAGACTAGCATGTTGCACACAATGTTCCCATGAAGAATGTGAAGGTGGTTTTCCTTCCTGCAAAATGTACAAATCAGTTTCAACTTCTTGATCAGGGCAATATTCTTTGTGTAAAGACGTAGTGCAGAAAATTATTGGTGCAAAAGCAGTAGGTCAACATCATTGGTACATGCAAGAAGATTACGAACCTCGATTCAGTGCCTCTTTAAGTGTTCTTGAGACTCTGTGAACCAACTGAGAGCTGTTTTCACAAGACAGAATTTTGTGCAGGAACTGAGGATGAAAATGAGACACTGGTGAACTTGAGAACTTTAACAGCTATGTTCAGTGTGATGTTGCCATTTGCCAGACTGTAACAATTGGCAACATTTTGGAAGAGCATATAAAGGAAAAGGAAGGAGGTGGTATCCATACTGAACTTTGTGAAGGTAATGGAGGCTAAGGAACTTGGGGATTTTATTTCAAGCTATGTAGGGATGAAAATGTAATGAACCTTTTTTCAAAATGAGACTCAACTTTGTACAACCTTGGACAAAGTCAAAAGTAAATAATCGTGGATATGTTTTTTAAATGCCTGTAAAGTCTGCAGTTAGTGATACATAGTGTTTCTTTCGTAATTACTGAATCGTATGTGTGGTTATCATCATGTCAATAGTGTGGAAATATGTTACTTATTAATTTGTTACATATAAATAAATGTGTGTTTTAAAAGATTAAAATGTTTGTGTACGTTAACTAAAACACAGATAAGCCTGACACGGTTCACAACTATAAAACTAGAGGGCTATAAAATGGGAACGTGTACTACAAAATTTACATCCTATAAAAAGTTATGGTAACTGATGTCATCAGGGACGGATGAGGAAAAAATTGTTTGAGATGGCACAGTAGTGGATGCCTTGCTTTTAACGCATTGGCAAGTATAACCTCAGAACTTCAATATGCATGAACTGGTTCTGTAATTCTTGTGAGTTGTTCTAAATTGAATATTCAATAGTATGTTTCCTTGTTTAACGTGTTTTATATTCTTATCCCTTGCAGAAATGTATTTGATATATAGTATAGTATAGTTCTTAAGCATTCATTCTCAATTGGTATCCATATCAATCTTTTATATAATTTGAAATCTAAATATAATCTTGACAATTGCTTTCATGTCTCCTTGCCAGTGAGCAATTAATTCAAATTCATTCTATATATGTATTGTAACATCTATATACTATGCTTTATGTTAGAGAAAGCAAATGTTTGCTACAGAGACTAGATCTACTAAGCAGAATTAGTACTAAACAGTAAAATTATGGCTTGGGGGGGGGACGATAGCTTGGAACAGAGTGAGTCACACAACTTTTGCATTTAGGAAGGAAAGTTCAACTCAAGCATTATAAGGCTACATTTTAGCAAGATGAGCAGGGAAGGGTTTGGGGGGAAAGCAGCATCAGCTCATATCACTTTTAATCCAGTGCTATTCCATGCAACTGGCATTGCTTTTATGCTCTGCAGGAAATATTCCCAAAAGTTATGTTTGCCATTCTTCATAAAAGAAACACCTCAATTCTATTTTATTGTACTCTTTAAATTTTTAATGTAAACAGCTTTCATTTTGGTACAAAAACATTAAAATGCTGCAAAAGTAAACATACTGTAATATATTCTGAAGGAATAAATGAACTGTAATTAATTTATCGGCTGAGCCTGTAGCGCAGTTGGTAGAGCACCTGCCTGCTGTGCAAGGGGTCTCGGGTTCGACTCCCGGCAGGGGGATAGGAATTTTTCTTCAGTCAGGATTATTCCTAATCCTTCCCTGAGTCGGGAAGTATAATGGCTGAGTGGTTAGACTGCTCGCCTACCACCTAGGCAGGACCTGCATGTGGTATTCGTGGTGGACGAAGTGACGGTTCCCCCGACATTCATTCCACCAATTGCTCCATTTCGCCTGCATTTCATATCATTCTCTTCCTCACTGACCACCTGCTTCCAGGTCTTCACTCTGTCTGGTCCAGAGATCCCTCTGTTCCCTAACAGGAGTCTGACCCTAGGCACTGGCTTGTAAGTCCTACATAAGAGGAGGGTAATCAGGGAAAGAAGTAATTAATTTATCATACATCATACATGTTTCTCTCCATGCTCCTGAGAATAGGCTAAGGCCAAAGTGTTGAGCTTTTACATAAACTCAACTCTGGTTTATCAGGTGAAACTATCTGGGTAGCATTCATATCACTAAATACTGTGATTTCAGTACATACAACTAGTACCAATGCTGGGCCAGGTTAAATTGCACTTAACTACTAGCAACTCTATGCATGGCTCTGCTAATTACACATAAGTGGGATGTCATAAATAACTCTTGTTTCAAGCAGGAGAAAACAGGTTTCTCTTTTAGTGAAAATAGATTTCAGCACTTACAAGAGTTCACAAAACTTATTAATGAGTGATGGAAATAATGGAAAGTACACATTAACAGGATGGTAAACAACCATCTAGTAAAAAGAACCAAAGAAGGCAGACCTTTAGATGGGAAAAGGACAAGAGAAAGACCTGCTAGAAGATGGATTGACCGCTTTTATAACTCACCCAAGGAATAAAAGGGGAAATGAACAGGATATCATCCTATACACGAAGAAGAAGACGAAGAAGAAGAAGAAGAAGAAGAAGAAGAAGAAGAAGAAGAAGAAGAAGAAGAAGAAGAAGAAGAAGAAGAAGAAGAAGAAGAAGGAGGAGGAGGAGGTCTTTGTACATGCTGCAAACAGTGCCAAATACAAAGCAACTTTAAACTATGTGCAGAATGAGTGAGAAGCTATGTTACATGAGGTACGATAAAATGGATACTTGGGTCTGGAGAAAACCACTGCAGAAGCAGAGTGAGTGAGCGAGTGAGTGAGTTGGGTTTAAGGGCCTGTCGACAACTAGGTCATTAGGGCCCGAGCAGAAGCAAATGGTTCATTAATCAGGTGATACTTATGGCAGCGGTTTTTAATATCTGTTTGAACCCAGTAGAAATGGCAATGATTTGATGCCTATAACAGCATTTATAGTTTCATGGAAGTGAAAAATGGCAGCAAGAACTTATGGCATAACAGCCTCTTAAATAATACAAGCACTGGGAAATGCCTGGGCAACAATTCAGTAAGTCACAAGCAACACAAAGAGATAATTCACAAAACTTTATTTTTTCCAATAGCAATATCACTCTTCTGCATGAATTAATGATTTCAATAAGCAGAAGCTTCCAGTCTACCTGCAGTTCTCAAACAATTTAACCCAATTCTTACACCAGAGATCATAACCAAAATATAAAGAAGTGTTCAATGACCTAGTAAGAGAAAGACTGGCTATTATTTCAGCCTATAGGACTGCATGGTGCAAAGATGGAGGCAAACATACATGCTTATACGCAAGGAGAAAGATATGCAATGACAGCACAGATCACTATCTGTATACCTTTATATGGACTGAGGCCATCGAGGTAGATCAATGAGAACTACTATAGTGAGGACAATCAATGTATTTATTATGAATAATAATAAAGCAGCAAAATTATTACTAGAACTAAATACCTCCTCATATCAGAAGTTGCAATAGATCTGAACCATTTTTGGAACAAACATTACAGATTTCTGAACAAAGTAACAAATTTTGAGCAGTCCTGATGTGTGCATAAATAACAAGGAGTTTTTTCCAGTTGCCACAAACATATTAATTTCGTTGTATTTCTCTCCTTAATATAGTTTCTATTTTGTAACATTTGTTAATATTTAAACCTTATGCATCTACAGTGATTGCAATGATGATTCTTATGACTTAGTATCACTACAAAATATCACTTTTAGAAATATATAAAATCTTTATTTCTGTATGTTTACTGAAGTCCCAGAACATTATCAAGGCTCCAGACATGTCTAAATAATGAACACAATTTATTATTTGGTGCAAACTTTTCTGGATATGAGAATGCCCTCAACTGTGGTCAATCTAACCTAATTCAATTGCCAGCAACACTATTCGGTTTTCCAAAATGAAAGGGAAAGAGAGGGGGCGAGAGACAGAGTTGTAGTATTCATATACAACCCATGGATATAGCACTGAATATTTAGACTTATTATATTCAGTGGAATTTCTTAATTACTTCATGGCACTTGAGTTATAATATATTTTTCATTTTATAACTGCAGTTCTTTATGCTTACCCCTCTGCCTGCCTTTTCTGCAACTTTAGTACAGCAACAAACCCTTCCATCTTCCATTTGGTGTACCCAAAGTTTCTTTTAAAGAAAGAAAGAAAGGAATGGGGGGGGGGAAGAAATCAATAAATACAAAATAAATACAGGTAAATAAGAAATCAAAAAGCAAAATGGAAGTAATGAAAGCTATGACTTGATTTCAGGATAAAAACTAGAAAAATATCACTAGATGTAATGCGCTTGCAATGAGCTTCTATGGGCATTGAGTGTAATATGTAGAACATATTGATGTCTAATATGTTAAGTAGTCATTTTGCACAATAGTGACAAGTGCAAACTCTGTGGTATATCTCAACATTTTTCACACATCACAGTCAAATATATCAAATAAAATAAAGATATTTGCACAGCCTAGGTTCATTGTCAACAAACATCATTTCCTTGTTACAGTATTTCTTTCCTACCCGCCAATTTGTCCAGTTCGTCTAATGACTAGACGCCAAAAAAGAGAGGACAGAAAAGAAGACTTATTAGATAACTGTTTAACATAAAGGATCACAATATTTACCACTACATACAAACATTGTATGTTAAATAAACAAATGTGTAAAAAAATCTACATTAAAACAAAAAAGAGAAACATAAAGAGAACAAGTGGCTGAAAATCAAAAGCCCAATTTATATTTAGGCAATGTTCTGTCAGGAACTACGTATCAGTCATAACATATTAATCTGGTGTTTGAAATGTACACATAAGAATTTTCCCTTAAGATTTCAAATAAATGTCATTTGAACCTTGTAAATGAACTTCTATAAAATGTACATTAACACAAGACAACAGCACTTGGCCTTCCACACTTTCACATAGTAAACTGGCTCTGGCGGGCGGAATAATAAACATATGTACATTGGAACAATTGAATTGTTTCACCGAGTGCTAGCCACCTCCATGGAGGCAAGCAGGAAACTCGGCATCTCTGCATCTCACAAAAGCATGCTTTGTCTGCGGGATCTTCCAGTAACACCACTCTTTGGAAAATTTGATGATCTGTAGCCAGGATCCTTGCTAAGCTGGATGCCAGGAAGTGTGAAAATTGAGGCTACTGTAAAAGAAATTCACAAGTATGAAGTTATAATTCTGCTCCACATTTAGTCACGTGCTCCATATAATAATTTTCCTACTGTAACTTACATCCAATTTTTTTAGAACATAAATGTACTGCAGAGAAAAAGGCTTATTGTTTGATTTGAACAATAACGTGCAAGTTAACAGTAACTGTTAAATTTTGACAGAGGAATTTGAGTCCTGTCTGAAATAAAGCTAAGGAAAAATGTTTGTACAGTTTAATTAAGAACAGAATTAAACATTTTGTAGCATTGTGGAAGCAATGGCTGATAAGCTTAACATGTGGACGTTTGCTCTAGTATTTTTTTGGGAGCTAAAGTGAGACAGAAAAATAAATTTGTTTGGGGATTTCAAATTACTATTACAGGAACATTCAATCAACCTCCTCTCTAATTCTCAGTCACCTGATGTTAGGGCAAAAAACGTTGAAACATCAGTACAAGCACTACTCAAAACTAAAAGCAAGTTGGAATTGACTTACCCGAACATTTAACAAAACAAGAACGCAGAGTGCATTGAAGACAAAATTATGCAGTGAAAACAAGTTGATATCATTTCTGTTTTCAAAGGAATATAGCACATGTTATTTAGCTTTCAAATGGTTTGGCATGTACTTCTGTGCCCCAAAAGGCAATGACTGTAAAATGCACTGCTGTATGTTTCCCATATAAATGTGATTCTTTTTTATTTGGTTACACAGAAATCACAACTTCTAAATATCAACTATATCAACTATATCAGCAAGAGTACTAATCAAACAATTATTATTATTTACATTTATATTGCTTTTTTTTATCTGAAAGGTCTCATCAGATTAATAATGAACACAATAAATGCAAAATGAGAAGACCCTAATGCAGGCAGTCCCAACTCAATGCACTGTGACGTCACACCCTAGCCCAATGCCTGTATGTCTGGAAGCAGGCAGAATGGAAGGTCAACACAGGCATAAGGAAAGGCAGTGGCAGCACAGTTATATAATTTGCAATATCAGAAGGCTTGCACTTTTTCCATTTTATAGCTCTTTTACAGCTTACAAATACCATGCGTTCCTTGACCAGCTGGACTGCTCCGTGGTGGCAAGGGAGTGGGCAAGGACCAATGCGCTCTCTGCCAGAGTTAGGCGTGAAGGACTGGCAAGTCACGGGTATGGAACACTAACTACTGTTTTAACTTACATTAGACTTACCTGCGTCATGTCAGCTATTGAAATTGATGACCATCAACACAAACACATTCCCTATATCTCCGAAAACAAGTCTAGTTTACTCGCAAAAGTTCATGTTGACTGATTGCCTGTATATCCCTCGTGATTTTGTGCTTCAGTTCTTTTAACGTGTGCAGATCTAATGCGCACCCTTTATTCTTTAATGTTTCTCATCAATAAAAATCGCTCAAACGTTTAGCACAGGAGGTTAACATTTCCAAGACGTCAGCTTTTGCGGCAAGAAACTTCTGAAACTTAAAAATTCATGCTTTACAACACAAGATCATGTAAGTAGGGTTAACTATTGCAATTGGTTTTATCAGTCTGTTCATAATGGCAACGTGGACCCACCTTTAACGTTCTTCACTGATGAAGCGTGGTTTTATCTTCAATTAAAGGTCGCATTTCTACTCAGAAAACTTGATATTGGGTTACCGAAAATCACCATGTTATTCATAAAGTTCATCACTGTGCGTAGAATTATCAGTCTCATGTTTACGACACAAAAGTTGATTCACACGTTTATGTAAATTCTACTTCAAAAAAGAAACGAAAGATTGTATGGCTGGTTTCAGCAGGATCCAGCTCACACTGCTGGTAATTCTATGCATGAATGGTGACAGAATAATTAGTTGAGGATTCTGGCCTCCTCGTTCCCCTGATCTATTTCCATGCAATTATTATTTATAGGGAACTTTAAGAAAAGTGCATGCATTAAACCCGCACAAGTTATAGGAACTGATGGACAAAATCACAAGAAAAATACAGGCAATCAATCAACATGAACTTTTGCGAGTAAACCAAAATTATTTTGGGAGATATAGAGAATGTGTTCGTGCTGAAGGTCATCAATTTGAATATCTGATGTGATTCAGGAAAGTCTAATGCAAGTTAGTAATTAGTGTTCCATACCCGTGACTTGCTGGTCCTTTATGCCTAACTCTGGCAGGGAGCGTGTCGGTCCTCGTCCGCTCCCTTGCTGCCGCAGAGCAGTCCGCCCTGTCAAGGAATGCACGGTATATACAGGAATTACATTCAATATTTACAATTGTATTAATTTGTGACTCAGACATAAAGCATTTTGTACCCTTTTCCCCCTTATTATCTTCACAACATTTAGAATAACTATCTTTGTTGTACAAGCCAGACATTTTAAACTGTTGTCAGAATTGGCTTCTTTGACCAGGTTAACATTCATGGGAGAAAAAAAAAATTTTTTTTAACACATCTGTGTAGTCATGGAAATGTGGACTGAGGAAATTTTAAATAAAAATCTGTCAAGCTTGTTTTCTGTAGAGTGAGTGAGTGGAGTTTTGGGCTGGTTGACACTAGGTCATTTGGGCCTGTTTTGTCCAGATCATATTGCTATGAGTAATGTGGTGCTGTTGTAAGTTATATTTTTTAATTGTTTGAACAACCCTGCCACACACTAAACATTTTGTTGCGCCACCTATGTTTCTCAACAGATGCCATTCTTCCCAAACAGAGATAAGTGTATATGAGTGAGGGATAGATGATGTAGCCATGCTCTGAGAAACTGCCATTTCTATAATTCACAAACAGACACCACACACTAGTTACACACATCTGCCCTTGCAGCACTCAAAGAAATGACTAACACGATGCCCGCTTGGTATCACAGAACATGCTAACTCTGCCTGCCACCTGTTTTTCCTTGGATTGAGGCTGCCTGCCCTAAAGCATCCTAAGAACTGAAGTAAAACCTAAATAAAAGCTTAGCAAAGACAATATGAACACCAGTGGGAGGAGAACCCATTCATACAAGGTGTTACGGGCATGAGTGTGCAGACTTTAACGGCGACTTCTTGATGTTGAGCTGAAACGGAACTTGTTCTACCATTTTCCTCTATAGTGCATGGTTGCATAAATAAAAAGATTAAATGTTTGATTGCCAATGTGTCAGTACTCCTTTATTGTTTATTTTGGCAATTAGCACAGAGAGGTAGAGCTACAAAAGATGTATTATTCATGTATTTTCCATATGTTGCTAAAATGAGTTTAGCAACAGAATTACATTAAACAATTGGATTCCAGTGTGTCTATTGCAATAAATTTGTGGAGGTATGTTTGGTAAGAAATGCACAACTGAGGCAAGGAAAAGTAAGGATAAAGTCACGACAGGCTAGTGATAAGTTTATTGAATACTGTGAACATAATTCGTTGAGTATCTTAAATGGGAAATACGGTGAGGATATTAATGGAGAATTAACTTTTATAAATAAGAATGTTCAAAGTGTAACTGATTATATTTTATGGTCGATAAATTTGGAATGTGTTCTTGGAAGTTTTAAAGTTCTTAACTTAAGCTCCAACAGTGGTCATTTCCCATTGATAGTAGATATCCTAGTACAAACAGAGCAGACAAAACAGAACCTGGGAGGCAGGAAAAAGAATTGTAAGCAGTTTGTGAGATTTAAGTGGAATGATGTTTACGGTAGGGATTGTAAACAAGTTTTGGATTCGTGCTGTGGGGAGATAAACCAGCTAGGGGTTAGTTATATATCAGAGGTAAATGAAATTGAGAAAGCAGTAAATATTTTCAATGGTGTTTTGCAGGTGGCAGGAAGGGGAATGAGACTGAGAAACAAAATATTCAAACAGGGGGAGGACTGGTTTGATGAGGAATGTAATGTAACAAAAAAGTTAGTGAAACAGATGTTAAAGAAATGGAGAAAAGAAGGAAATTTCGAAGCAAAGGAGGAATACTTACAGCAGGGGAAGACAGGTAATGCTGCTGTGACGTCAACACACTCAGCTCACATGCTCCCAGCGAAAGCCAGTTGAACGTGTGACGTCACAGCGGGCAAGAGGAAATGACATACGGGACATCGTAATTTTAATGCTGACTGTTTCAATTACGGAATAGTCACAGATAAAATTTAAATTATTTTGTTATTTAACGACGCTGTCAATTGCCAGGATAACATCAGCATCGCCGGTGTGCCGGAATTCCGCCCCGCAGGAGTTCTTTTACATGCCAGTAAATCTACTGACAAGGAGCTGTCGTTTTTAAGCACACTTAAAAACCATCGGCCTGGGCCGGATTTGAACCCACGACCTGATTATCGGCTTTATGCCATATATATAAACTCTAGTTTATGAGAACAGTCATGTTATAAAGCAAATAGAACAGAAATTATAACTATTTTGTCTGAGCTAGAGGAGAGCTATACAGAACAATTAGGTGGACATTTTCCGACATTTGCCATTTCACTTTTCTTTAACTAGTTTGTCAATGTTAGGGTGTAATGTATGGCACATTTGTAACCGAAGACTGCATGTTAGATTGTGATCTGACAGTATGCTTAGGGATTTTGACTTAGAAAGGTTCATAACTGATAAGAATTGTTCGCACACATACGTGGAACCAAACATACATAATACCCGTGCAACAAGGGCATATAACCTCAGAAATCTGGTTTGAGGAATATGATTTGAAGCTTTCCTGGCAACGAACATATTCAAGATGCTCTCGGGTTTCGAGCCAGGTGTAGTGATGAAAAGACATCGACGTTTCGGGAGTGTACATCTCTCCTATCTTCAGGATGAATGACTTAAAAAAAAAAAACTGGCAATCTTTCCGGCAGAATCAATAGAATTCTCGCAAAACACAACATAAAAACCATCCACAAGCCGCCTTTGAAGATACAACACCTAGTGAGGCTGGTAAAGGACAAACTGCACCTTAATGTACCAGGGGTATATTGTATCCCCTGTGAATGCGGGACGCCATACATAGGGCAAACCGGCAGGACCATTTCCACCAGAGCAAGGAGCACGAATGGTCCATACGATTAATGCAGCCTGAAAAGTCAGGGCTGGCGGAGCACTGCTTTGAAAAAGACCACAGAGCTAACTTCAAAGAAATGACCATTGTGGCCAAATGTAGCGGTTTATGGGAATGGAGGGTTAAGGAGGCTCTGGCCATCTCCTCCGAGAAGAGTACACTGAACCGGGACGCTGGATTGCAGTTTAGTCCATCCTGGAAACCAGCCTTAAAATTGGAAATCGACTGACTCAGAAAACACAGATTCCAACGGAGCGGTTAACCGTCTCCACATTAGACTGGGTGTTTTCTACTCGGTACATACTGGCTGACAGTACTGGTCCCTTCACTCTTGCTAGTCATTTTTTTTTTTTTTAAGTCATTCATCCTGAAGATGGGACAGATGTACACTCCCAAAACGTCGATGTCTTTTCATCACTACACCTGGCTCGAAGCCCGAGAGCATGCTGAATATGGTTTGAGGAACATTCTTATACATCAGCCAAGTCTTCCTTGTGTTTATATTTGTCCTTCAGCAAATCGTCGCACCGTAAATTTATCAGTTCAATTTGCTACCTGCTAGAAACATTGTTAACATCCAATGAATACGGGGTCGCAAAGATCTGAAATGTAGTTGACAATGTTTCTACATCTTGAAGCCTGGTCTCAAACTAGCGTGCAACACGGGGAACTGAACACATGCGCCGCTGATCTAGGCAGCATAGCAATACACCGCTCTCGCCTGACGTCACACGAACGTACAAGCTGGCTCTTCATTTAAATATGTCACATGGCCCGAAGTTGTCTTCCCCTGACCTACAGGGTAGGACATTTTACAATCAGATCATATAACAAAAGAGATTAAGATGGAAGGAAAAAAAGGAGAGTAATTTATTCAGGGTGTTAGGAGAGGGGAATACTAGTAAGATATGGAAGGCCATAAAATCATCACATACCAAATATGTAGACCAGCCAAATATTGACCCAGAAGAGTGGATAGCGTATTTTAGAACCCTTTATGGGGTTTACAGGGGAAATAGAATGATGAAAGACCTTGAGGTCAACAATAAACATGTGGAAATTCTGGACAGTTTAATTAGAGATGAGGAAGTAATGAGACAAGTTAGAACAACGAAAAGAAATAAAGCTACTGGCCTAGATGGGATCCCAACAGAATTTCTCAAAGAATGGTGCGAGGACATAGTCAAGAAATTAAAAGGGCTGTTCAATTCAATAAAAGAAAAGATATGTTCCAGCAAATTGGAGAAAGGCAATTATACACCCAATCTATAAAGGGAAAGGTAGTATATCCAAACCAAATAGTTATCGTGGGATTGCACTGCTGTGTAATGTAGGAAAAATCTTTACTGGAATTTAGGCAGACAGAATACAGAAGTGGGCAAAAGAAAACAATATCTTGTCAGAATTTCAAATGGGTTTCAGATGTGGGAGGAGAGCTGTGGACAATATCTTTGTAATAAAAACACTAGTGGATAAATACCTTAAAGAAAAAAAGAGGTAAACTATACATGGCCTTTATAGACTTACAGAAAGTGTATAAGGTGGATCTACAATTACTATGGTACAAATTGCAATGCAAAGGATTGAGTCAACAGATAGTAAAGATCTTGATGGCACTGTACAAGGATAAGACCTTCTGTGTGAGGGTGGGGGAAGGAGTAGTCTCTCGGGAAATAGCACAAGGGAAAGGGTTAAGGCAAGGGTGTAAATTGAGCCCTATACTATTTAATTTATTTATCGATGATATCCTGTTAGGGATAAGCAAGAACAATAGTTGTATGCCTGCAATAAATAATATCATTATCTGGTAGTAGGATCAATTACAGTAAATGGTCTGAAGCAAGCGTTGCACGAGGTAGATAAACACTGCAATGAATGGAACCTAACTGTAAATCAGGAGAAAACACAAATAATGGTATTTAAGAAGGCAGCAAAATTGAGTAAATATGAAAAGTGGGAAGAGGGGAATAAGGAGTATAAAGTAGTACGAGAATGTATCTATTTAGGAGTAAAACTAGATGGGAGTGGGGGGTGGGAAAAACAAAAGAAATTAGCTCTGACAAAGGGGAAAGGAGCTATCTCAGCAATAAGAAGTTGTAAGTACAGAGTACCGAATATTGGGGTCAAATGGTTGGAAAAAAATTTATAATATGGTGAGTGAATGAGTAGGGTTTAAGGGCCTGTCGACAGCTAGATCATTAGAGCCTCAAGTCAAAATGATTATTGAAAAAAAAGAGGAAACTCACCACCGCTTAGCACTCTGAACCAAAATTTAAAACCGGAAAGCTAAAAAACCATGCTAAAAGTTAAAAATTCAAAACGTATCTAAAAAGGTATGCTAAAACAGTTAACAAGTCAAAACTGAGCTGAAAAGGTAAGCAGGTCAAAACCGGATAAAAAGTCTTTAAAAGTACAAAGTAAAACCACAAAATAAAATATAAAATGAAACCTGCTTACAGAAGTCAATACTGGCGATGAACTGCAGCACTGTGTCAACAGCTACCGGGTCGTCGCCCAAGATGGACTTCATACTTGAATCCAGGTCAAACAGCTAGCACTCACGAGTGTAACACGGACAATCAACGAGAACATGGGCCACAGAGAGCTGAATGCTGCAGGTGGAACATACAGGTGCCGGCTCACCACGCAGAAGATATCCATGAGTGATACATGTGTGACCCATTCGCAGGCGGGCCAAGATGACTTCTGCCTGCCTGGTATCCCTTGAAGATGTCATCTAAGGTTGCACGGTGTCCTTGATCGTCCGCAATTGAGTACCAGTAACAATCAAGGCTTCCCATGATTGCTGCCAGACTGATAAGATATGACGACGGAAGTACCGTTGTACATCCGTGTAGGGCAG
Organism: Tenodera sinensis; assembly: GCA_030765045.1. Classification (NCBI taxonomy): domain Eukaryota; kingdom Metazoa; phylum Arthropoda; class Insecta; order Mantodea; family Mantidae; genus Tenodera; species Tenodera sinensis. The sequence goes on from CM060964.1 coordinate 62,906,053, forward strand.
ACTGCGTGTAAAAATCTCTGGCAAATGGCAGGCAGACTTAGCAGCCTCTATAATATGGTGGTAGAACCAAAAATGCTTTATGGTATAGAAATATGGGGACTGAATGAGGGGGAGGAAACCATAGATACAGCTCATATGATGTTTTGCAGAGGAGTGTTGGGTCTTCCAAGTGCGGTGGCAAGAGAAGTAGCACAGATGGAGATGGGAAGGGTGCTGAGGAAGGGTATGAATTATAGAAAGAGCTCTGAAATGTTGGTACAGGATTTTGAATTTGGATAAAAATAATTTGTTAAGGCAGTATGTAGAATACCAGGAAAAGAGTCTTAGCCCTTCCCGAGCGGATGTGTTTTATGGCTTTGAGCGGAAGGCAATTTTGCTAAAGTATGAAACCCTATTAAATACAGTTAGAACTATATAAAAATGCTCAAATGTACTAAAACACATAGTATACCTTGCTTTTTGTTGAATTGGACCATAATTGTCCTCCAGGAGTGAAGTTTTGTTAATCCACGTAAAAATGTTGTTACAAAAACGGCATAAGTAGCACTTCTCCATTTTCTACAGCGTAGTTCGTACATATAGGCATTCACAAATAAACCAGCAGTGCTTCAGGAACTAATTAGTGTCACATTATGATGTTTAATACTTCCATTTGTAATAATAACGGTAATGATGATAAATTATAGAAGTTTTGAAACAAATGTGCAGTTACACCTGGCTAGGAGGGCAGGGTATCTAAAATGTGCATATGATTTTCATAGCAACTTGTTTATTTCAATACTATTGAGATAATACTATCTCAGTGCTTTTATATCGGCAATTTCTGGGGGATTCCAAGAAGTAATCCTGGCTTTTTTCGCTGGTGGTGTTGCCTGTTGTTTGTTTGTTTTTTTTATATTTCCCTGAATACGTCTCCTCAGTAATTATTTCCATAATTTCGTCACAAAAAATAGGCCGAAAAATTCTGCTGGAAGCGTATTCTCATCAAAATGAGAAGGAAGTATTGGTCCCTGCTGGATATTGTGCACTGGGACACTAGATGTAGGGCCAGGGTCAAAATTACTCACCTCTTCCAGCTAGGAATGCAGCTGTCTGCAGCGTCACTTATATCACTCTTGCTCTCACTTGCACTTAGACACGAATTCTCGCATATATCACTCTCATCATCACTGGGCACAAAATTTGATAACTCACTATCACTTTTGTTCAACAATTCTACAATTTCTTGCTCCGTCAACCCTTTCTTTCCCGCCATTCTATCAAAAAACGAAAAAAACTCTCGCTTACTGGATCCAATCACCGCACTGTTTACTCCTACACTACTGAACACTACGACAGAAATGATTAAATATGGAAAATTGGTGATGAACTGACCCCAAACATCTGAAAGAACATTTCCTGCCATCTATTGGCAGTATATATAAATTATTTGAGCAACAGGAGCCGATCACAATAGCTCTATGACTCCAAACCCATATATGGGTTTTCGCTCGTCAGGGTCCGGACAGGTCGCCCATATATGGGTTTTTGCTCGCAAAGGGTTAAGGAATCTGAATGGACGAGTAGTATTCAAAAGAACCTAGAAGTAAATGGGATGGGCACTACTGGAGGAGAGGGGAGAATAATTACAACAAATTCTGGAAAATAATAAGAAAGAGATTTGAAGACATAGAAATCCAAAAACTGTTTGGTGGTATAATGGAAAAAAGGTCCCTGGTAGATTACAAATCAATGAAGGCAAGATGGGAAAGGGAAACATATGTTGATAAGGTAAACAATGAACAAAGGGAGGCAATAGCACAGCTAAGACCTGGTGTTTGGAGGTTGAGAAGACTAAGAAAGGGTATCCCTCAGAGTCAGTATCCTATTTGTGGGGGGAAGGAAGATCTGGAGCACATAGTCTTTGAGTGCCATGGAAAGGACGTATGGAGGAAAGAATTTCTGGGGCAGAAATGGGAAAAGGGAGATAGGATAACAGCATTTAAGAGGATTTTTAGAAAGGAGGTCAGGAACTTAGGTCGGTTTTTAAGTAGAGTTAAGAAAAAATGGAATTGGTCTGTACAAAGAGAACAGAATTAAAAATTTTGTGTTAGTTATAGAGAAGCAAAATGTATGTATAAGGAATTATGTTGGGTGGATATGACAGGCTAAGAGCCTGGGCTGAATGTCTGTCATATTCAAGTATGTATTAATTTAAAGTAAATAAATAAAATATCTGACTGGCATGCTGGCTGAAAGGTTTACAATAGAACAAAGATTTTTTTATGCACAAAAAATAGTGTTCCTGAAATGCTGTCTACTTTGTACATACAACCCAAATGAAGTCAGAGATGGTCAGTTACCTACGGTAGTTTTATCATTACCTTATGTAGAACTACTTGCCTCTGGCACAGGTATTTTGTTTAAAAGGATTCTGGTACTGCTAGTACTATCATATGTAGCAAGTGTATTTGGTGTACTAATATTCAACTTTGACTGTTAAATCAATCTTATCAATATACTGTTTATGTATTATTTAATTGTATGCTTCATATAGAAATAATTCATAACAGGAATATAACAACAACAACAACAATAATAATAATAATAATAATAATAATAATAATAATAATAATAATAATAATAATAATAATAATAATAATGTTGAGAATAGTAATAAAAAATAAACAATGACGACGATACCTTCTGCCTGTCATGAACCAGACATCTGAAGATTACCTCTGTTAGGTAGATGCCTTGACCTAAATATCTCGAGCTGCACTTTATGTACTATCTCTCAGAAAACTATGTATGCTTCAAACACAGGAAATCATGATGTAATTTTATTGATATTGTATGCATGCAATGTATGACTCATACAATTTTAGTACACTATTAATAAAATCTTTGAACTGCTTTGACATTGACTTTCTAAATAGCTTTAGAGCATATTTTACAACCTATAGAGCCCAAACAAGGTGTGGTAAGTGCCTAATTTAGGCACCTAAAATTTAAGTTTTTTGGCACCTAAAAATCTGCGGTCTAGTTATCAGTCATGCATTTCATTAGTATGTGTAAGAAAATTAAATTGACCACGGTTGTAAACGCATACTGTTGCAGTTGTCATTTAACCTGTCACTCACTTTGAAGATTTTGATGGCTATATTATCTCATAATCAGTATGACGAAATATGGAATAAATATCATAAAACAAGTTTCAATTCTCCTACAGCAGAGCTATTAGCTACATGGCATTGGAGAATATGCATGAAAATGGAAAACATGTGGAATGATTTTTAACATAACCAACCCACACACTAACATTTGCTGTCATAGCTCAGCAGCTAAATACATGCTATGTCAAGTGTGCAGAGGATTGACGGTTCAAACCCATTTCACTTTGTATTTCTTACGCATTCGCAAAATGTTGCTGGAAGTTCTTTATGAGCTACATTGGAACATTTTCACTAAAGCTTCATCACAGTAAAGCAGCATGACACATCCAAAATTGTGTGGAGCTGACTGCAGCTCAAAGGAGTGAAATTGTAGGTTGTGCTTCTCATAGTGAAAATGCCCTACAAATTACCAGAGATTTAGGTTGTGGCTGAACAGTGAAACAATGACTAGACTGGTATCCAGAGGGAGAAGTTGAAAGGGCTAAATCATTCAGATAGGTCTCGTGCAACAGCACTAGCTCCAGACGAAACTCTGGTAAAAGAACCAACCTTTATGATTCAGGTCTGTCTTTTTGGACGAAGCAGTCGAGTACATTTGCTCATATGAAAACATACGCCAATGATTAGAAGATGCCAGTATTGTATTGCATTGTCCTGCCACTAAGCTCCTACTTACTGAGGCTCACAAGGCAAGAAGGTTACAATGCGTGCAGTATAGTATTGACTTTCCTCAGGCTTACTGGGTTACCTGGTAATCTGGAGTGAAGAGAAGTTATTTCAATCCAAATAGCATGGGGTCCTGTCTGTATAAACCATAGAGAACTAGAGACAAACCTTAACATGTCGTTCATGCAGAAAATTCAGAAAGACTCAGCACATTTCTGGGTCCATATGACATCAGCTCCAAGGGAGTTAATTCAAGTGGCAGAGAGAATGATGAGCGCAGCCTATGTAGGTAAGTTTGGAAACACTTTGCTGGCATCCCCTTGGGCTAGGTTTCCAGAACAAGAAAAATGTATTTATGAATGACATACCCCAAATACTACCCAGAATGGCTAGCAAGGCATCCAGAAATAATCTGTATGGACTGGGCTAAAGATCGCCTGATCTGAACCCAATTGAACATGTAAGAGCTTTCATAGTAAAGGAATGGGAAGAATATCAACCAGACAGGGTGCAAGAGAATCTGGTTGCTCACATGATGGAGCTATGACAATGTTATCAGCAGAACCCAAACCGGTATTCTGCACTGGTTGTAAACAAGCACAAAAGAAGAAATGATGTAATCATTTCTGAAGGCGATTTACACCAGGTTCTAAAATCCAAGATTTCATTTTTCTTTTCTATTCTTTGTTTCCACAAGTTAGTAGTTCCAGGAGAAATACCTTTTCTATAAATCAGAAATGCTATAGAAATGAATGTATTTCTTAATATATGACATGACTTCAGCTTTGAAATAACTTTTTTAAGTTTCCTTTTTAAGCACCATTATTCTTGGCAATAGTGTTATGTTTGTTATTTCTAATACAGCAGAATCCCAATAACTTTAGCTAATGTGGACTGAGAGGGTGTCAAGTTACCAAAATGTCTAGTTTCAGAAAATAAGGGGTCTCCTATTCATAACTCATAACATAATACCGCAAATTACATATATGCATATTCTAGTCCAATATAGGATTGGATTCGATTGGATTTGGTTTAAGGGCGCTCAACTTCTAGGTCATCAGCGCCCTACCAATATAGGAAACAGAAAAGTATAACATATCCTAAAATTTATTACGCATGTGATCCCCTTTGTCTGGTACCTTTAACCCATCCAGATTGTTCAGCTGTTTAAAGAAAAAGAAAAAAGAAGTGCTCAGGATGCCATTGTAGAAAGGTAACAAAATCTTGATAAAATATTCAAAACGTTAAAGTTAGAGTACAAAAACCATTAAAACTATAAACTAATTTAACATTTTCTATACATTCAAAAAGCATTCGTCAGAGTCCTACAGATTGCTTTCTTTGATGGCCAGAGAATTATGCCTATGTGTAAAACATAATATGATGTGGTAATCTGTAAACAAGACTCTCTTGCATACGAAGTTTCAGCACCTTCCACCATCCATGAAACCAAATATTTACCATTGGATATGAAGTGTTTATGCAATAATTTCAGCATAAATATATTACAAAACAATTTTTGCATATATAATACTATTTTAGTTACTGAATATCGCCACATAAACAAAATAAAGCCACTGCAACTTACATATGGAATTTGCGCATAAAATGAAAACAAAAGCTTGACTGCTAAATAACAGTTTTAAAATAGTCATCAGGAATAAACATTCTATCGATTGCACTATATTACATTTATTTTCTTGAGTGGCCTGTTTTCTGCAGACTAACCTAAGATACTTCTGAATTGATATAGTCACTGTATAATGAATTTAATGATTAATGGCATTTTTATTTCATTAAATAAGTTAGCAAATAAAAGAAGATTTGATGTGCTTCACCATAATGGAAAATTAAGCTGCGGCTAATTTACAAACTCTGTTAATGGGGTGTTTATATACCAGGTGGAAGGTACTACTTCGGCCATAGGTTAATTATGGATTCTACATGATGAGTATAACAAATATGTCCAACACAATAATTGTCAATAAAGAACTGATTCACTGAACATACACACACACCCAAAGTGTTAAAAACTTGGAGCCATCTAACTTCTTGACGAATGGATATAAATGGTTTATTATTTCAGTAACTGTCATGCAAACATTGTGTGAAGAATGCTGTAATGCATTTCCACTTTAATTTGAATGAATGTAGCTACAATTTAATGTTAATGTGACATTGGAAAAAGCTCTCTTAGAAATTACAATCGGTGCCAACCAAGAGCAGGATTGAAACTTCGCAGTGTGAAAGAGGCGACGCTGCTTTTCGTGACCACATGGAGAGCATATTATGATTAGGTGTATGAAGAAGATAGAATTGCTCCCGGAATGTTGAGCACGTATTATTTATATTCGTATTCGAAGATGATAGTAAGATAGTGAATCTACAAGCAAAGGATAGAATATGTAAGTATATATTGGTCTAAAGATTTGCATTAACCAAAGAAACATACCTGTGAAATATTGATGCTTACTCAATAAAAAAATGACGCTGATATCGAAATTGCTTGCATCGCTGCTGTTCTCTTACAGAACATATTATTTCCTGCATTTGTTGTTTAATTGGAATACCTCTACCAAAAACAGTTTTATTCGATTCATGAGTATGCTCAATTTTCCGTTTGGCAGCACTATCTTTTGTTAAATATTCTTTAAAAGTGTTAGCACAATTGCAAATGCTCACAACACATGCATATAGCCATGTATATAGAATGATGCAAACAAATTTCTCAGAACACAAGCAATCTCTAACTGATGCAAGCAATGCAGGCTTGGGCTACAGGAAGGCATTATTTGTTTATATGTAGCGATAGCAGAACATGACACAAGCAGATTGTGTTACTGCTGGGCTCCTCATCAGCTACATGCTAATCACGTGTTGCATACCAGCAACAGGGTCTTTGCATCTACCATTGCTATGGAAATGCCTTGGCTCTAATAGGTCCTTTTCATTGCTATGGCAACTGCTTTACATACCCATCCTCTCTTGTACATTCATACTTTTTCGTCATGTGGTTAGCATCTGTGAATCCTCTTCTTAATTGACACTGGGTATAAACTTTGCATGACATTTTAACATTAAATTGTGGCTAAATTCATTTGAATTAAGATAGAAATGCATTATAGCATTGTTCACACAATGCCTGTATGACAGTGAAATAATAAACCATTGATATCCATTCGTCAAGAAGTTAGATGTCTCTAAATATTTGACACAAATTATTTTTTTTCTGGCAAAACAGTTCTTTGTTGACAACTGCACTGGACATATTTGTTGAACTCATCATGTAAAATCCCTGGTTAACGTATGGCCAAAACAGTACCTTCCACCCTGTAGAGCCAATGAGGTGTTAAATAGCCATTTAACAATGGGTTAAATTAACAACTGGTACATTTTAGGATTGCTATTAGGTAGAAGCCCTAACATATACTTCATAATCATTTTAATACTTCATTATAAGCACAACTGTGTGGGAGGAGGAAAGAAAAACAAAGAGAGAAAGAGAGAGAGAAAAAGAGAAAGAGAAAGAAAGAAAGAAAGAAAGAAAGAAAGAAAGAAAGAAAGAAAGAAAGAAAGAAAGAAAGAAAGAAAGAAAGAAAGAAAGAAAGAAAGAAAGAAAGAAAGAAAGAAAGAAAGAAAGAAAGAAAGAAAGAAAGAAAGAAAGAAAGAAAGAAAGAAAGAAAGAAAGAAAGAAAGAAAGGAAAAAAAGCAACTTAGAATATTGCTATGCATTTAAATTACTTGTTATTCTAGCATTTTATGTGTAGTTTTCTCCTAATTATTTCCTGTAATTTTAATTCTACAATATCATTTTACACTGTAGTCAAACTCAACACTCCTTATATTGCATCTTACAATCATTACATCTCTTTTTGGATATTTCAACAATCTGCAAGCAAACTTTAATATCAATGACAGCTGTTTTTGTGCTTCAGCACAGCATTTTATGAACATTCTGTTGGTGGCAGGTATGCTGGCTCAGTGTTTTCCAACAGTTTGTGTTTAAAGCAGTAGTGAAGGTACTGTGTTGGATATGTAATTTAAAACTGAAATCCTTACACACATATTAACCAATGGAAGAATAGCAATACATAGAATAGTTTCTTGCAATGCACATTAGACATGACAACCAATATTTTCCATACCTAGGCAGCCAGCTGTCAGCACTTACCATCAGGAAGCTTATGAACACCTGGTCCCAGTGATCGGAAATACGGGTGTTTCATTGCATCTGCTGCCGACATCCGCTTTTTGGCTTCATACTAAAAACACAGGACTCTATTACAACACATTCCAGAAGCAATATGGTATTATCAGGGACACAATTTTGTGGTGAATAAAAATTGTGAATGTTGGTATAAATAGAAGGTTCAAAGCAGGATAAAAATGATGAAATAAAATACCAAATATTACTGTTATAATGTACATTTCAAATGTGTTATTTAGCATGTTCACTGAAATGACAAGTAAGCATGGTTTCTAAGTATTATTTATTTATGCCAACAAACTTACTGTTGGTGTTTTTAAACACACAAGCCATGTGTGGGCAATGTTTGAGAGGTAGAACTGGAACTTGAAAATTCAATGCCACAGCTGGGATTTGAACCACAGATGCTCCGCTAGTAAGTCACCATTGGGGTAATTGTCTCTGATGTGAGACTGCCTTTGTGGTTTACCGGGAGAAACACGAACTGGTTTGAAAATTCAATGTCATTCTGACAGGTTGTCACAGTAGCTTAATGGTTAGAGCACCTGCCTAGGTGTGGTTCAAATCCCAGCTGTGGCATTGAATTTTTAAGTTCCAGTTCTACCTCTCAAACATGGTTTCTAAGTTCCCTGCTGTAATATTAGTTCCTTTGACAAAATATGATTGTATGCTGAAAGAGCTCTTTCACATTTAACATTAGAAATTGAAATATACATCGACTGGTGACTTTAAACCAACTATTGGATAATCTGTATTAATCCTCATGCAAATTATTCTCCATCACTTTCCTGGCAAGCTGATTTTGACAATCTTTTCAGCTGCATATAAAATTTATCAAAATCATCAACATGTGCATTATTAAAAAGTGGGATCATTTTAATCCCTATCTTCCTTGACGATCTTATATATCCTTCCTGTTTATTGTCAACAAACCAGCTCGCTTCTGTAGTGTGGTAGTAGCATGTCTGCCTCACACCCGTGAGTATGAATCTTGCTTAGAGTGAGTTATATGGATAAGGTTTTTTCCAACATTTACCTGAATGTTGGGCAACTTTAAACTCTATGAACCTCGGACTCATTTGAGCATCATTTCACCCATTCATCGTCCGATATGATATTACGTTGGGGGACGTTGATGTAAAAAAAAAGTAAAGTTAGTTGCATTCTTTCCAGCCACACATCGCTCTTGACTCTGCTTTCTATGTTATACAAAAATGAAACAGACCTTGTTTTATTCTTAAAACAAATCTTTTAGGGCCAGTTTCGCAGAAATATCACAATGAATTATTAATTTCATGATAAATCAAAAATAAAAGTTAATTTCACAAGTAAGTGTCACACTACATTTTTAATTTTGTGGTAAATCGTAAATACATGCTAATTTCGTGAGTTGGTTTAAGATTTGTGATTAACCTCTTGAGGGATATGGACGTGAAATCACGTCCATTTAAAATGACGGATGAGCGATATGGGCATGTATACACGTCCTGTGCATTTGTGCATTTAACCCCTATTTATCCCTTATCCAACTCAACTTATTTTAATTTTCCCTTTGTGAAACATTTTAGTAAAGTCTATATACTTTATTGGCTTACCTTAATATGTTCTTTCTGCAGTGATTTACCTCAAAACAGGGATAAACACATAAGGGTAGGTACATTTCCACATTCGCGAATTTCCTTCTTGTGGCACACGAAACACTTTCGAGATGGGCGGGACTTCTTTGCTGTTGGTGGTATCCTTTTAGGATAATGTTTTCCTTGAAGTCTGAGGGGTGCAGGGGTTTTGGATTTTCAACCCCCAACGTGGTATTGTTCAATTAGGCTGCGAACTATTTATAGTCGGAAGTCAAGGTCGGTCATTGTACTGCGTGGGTTTAGAGAGCTGTCCAAATCACCAAACAATTGTATATGGTTATATCCATTTGGTGCAAAAACACCTTTTTATACCACTTCTCCCTTCAGCTACAAGCAGGAAAGAATACGTATGTATTTCAACAAAGAAAGACACGGACTCTACTAAGTTACGAAACTCGCGTACGCAAAAGTTGCAATGTTGCTCTATTCTGATGACTCAAGAGACCACGCATACAGTAGTGCTTTTTTTCACAGTATGCTGACGCATAAGCCACACATACAATGGGTGTTTCTTTACTGTTTCTTTCCGAGAACTTATATTAGATGCGTTCGACAGAGCAAGTTGACTTTTCACCACAGTGAAACAAAATTGTGCCATTTCAACGTTTTGTAAATACACCTCAACTTTGCTGATGACGTACATTTATACTGCAAATAACGAGTTTTATACCAGATTTTGTTTCATTAAAATAACTTAATATTTACACAAAATACAGCTGTGTATATACGACGCACTTTAAATGCCCTGTGCTGGATATTGGGTAGCAGTTCTCGGCTCGCGGACGTTTTAAATGGCCATCGCTCAAGAGGTTAATCGTGAGAGTAAGCGTTGGCAATTATGTGACAATCACTATAAAATTAATTCTGAAACCTTTTCAGTGTGTATTTACCATTTTGTGATATCGCAATCCACCCAAAAATTGGCATTATTTATGCAATTTTAAATCAGAAAAATATTACATCCACATTTTTAATCACACTAATTGTGATTATTCTTATTTCATTTATTTACCTAATAGACATCTACATTTTCACTTTGGAAAATACTGTATTCCAAAATTTCTTAAATGGCAACTGTAATACCAACTTATTTGATTTTTGTATTTCATTATGTATGTTGCATAATTTTCATATTCCAAATCAAAGAGTTTAAAATGGAATCTTTCATGAAGTATATAGTAACAAATTTTCATTTAGCACTTTATCAAAATATTGTATAGCTATGCAGAAATTAGCATTACAGACAGATACAGTAGAAGCCCGAAATAGCATGATCCGAAATACCGCAGATTCGGTTTTAACGTGGGTGAAAGTATGTTCCCCGAAAATATGTTGTACTTTTTATTTCCTTATTTTTTATTTATGAAAGTTGAGTTTAAAATTTTATTCAAAGAGCAGCACTGGAACATTCTTTTCACTACCCCCAGCATGACCCTTGGCCACTGCATTTCTAGCGTTGACAGGCCACTGCACTGCTAAGAATTTCCAGAAGTAACGAGACATGCACACGGAAGAAGATATCCTTCATGTTAGTGAAGTGATAAGTACCATAAACAAGATGATTCGTGTATGGAGGAGGAAAATTAATCAAGCAGTATTCATTTCCATCTTGCTACAATCAAACAATATGCAGAGGAAAAAATGTTGTGAATTATGCCACCAAACAAAATATTTATTTCTTTAAGACAATGCAAAATTAGGTTAGTATAAAATGGGTACAGTGTAACAGTATATACTGTATAAATTAAGATCTGTTGCAGAACTGGAACACCCCCAGCATAACTGGTGTGTAGTTGCATTTAAAAGTGGTGTACTTCACTGTATATTGCATACTTTACAATGTGCTGTATTTATTATTACAAGAATGTTTCCCACCACCAGAGTACTGCACTTTCACCAATTATCTTGTATTGTTTTTTATTTTGGTATTGAAACAAGACACTTGCAAACCTGCTTCTTGAGAAGCTTGTCTTGTTTGGTTAGTGTGGTCCTAGTAGTCTGTCGGTATTTCCTGGTGTTTAAGGCACCTTGCCCTGCTGCAGTTGTGGTATATGTCTCTAGCTGATTACCTTATATTTTCAGTGTATCTTTCCAGATCGTAATTCGGTCCATAAACCGTGTTAATAAAACTAAAAACAGATGAAGAAACTAAAAGGAACTGATATCTTTATTAATAAAGACAATGCAGCTGAGGAAGAAACTAATAGATCAGAGAAGACAAGCAAAAAGTCAGGGAAAACAGACATACATCTGAGATTTGAAACTGTTGAAACACAGGCATATTGCAAAGGAAAAAAAATAAACTGACACTGTAGTGGAAATTCTAGGAGAAATTATACTGGAAACTTAGAAAATTAAAATGCCAGCTGAATTATGGAAACACTAAGGTAGAATGACCTTTCAAAGACAGTGGCAAGAGGGACACAAGAGGAGAAGATGGCATGGAACAAGATCACAAAGAAAGAGAAAAAATGAAGCCATGTTGGATGAAGGAAAGGTAGAGTAGGAAAGGAAGACAGTGCAATGCAATACATCAGAGGTGTCACATGACAAGGCAGCGCAGGGTTATACGTCTCAGATTGAAGAGGGTGGCAGGGGAAAAAGCAGAAGGCAAATAATGAGGAAATAGTGAGTTAGGTGGCCAGTAAGGCAAACAGCTAAGGGGCAATCCCAAGAATGAGTGGAAATTAACCAAGAGAAGAAGAAGATATGGTATATGAAGAAGTTGAATGTGAAGACCATGACACACATTATTTCTGTCGGTAGAATGGACTGGAAGAAGGTTGAACAACAAAGGTTTGCACATTTTTGGAAAAATAATGTCATAGGCAAGTGGGTGTCAGGTAATAAAAGTGTGCTAATATATAGGGGTGAAACTGCTATCCTCTGCCATATGATGACAAGGAAGAACAAGTGGTTTTAGTTAACTGCAGTCAGGGATACAAGGGAGGATGGAATAGAAATTTTAGGGCTAAAATTAAGTAGGAATTAAAAAAAAAGCTACAGTTAAGTGTGGAAAGGAAGTGGAAGTGAATGATAAAGTGCTAAGGAGAAAGTGAAACATATGGTGGCAGAAAATGGCTATGAAATTTAGGTAAGAAATAAAGGGGAGTTAAAGAAAAAAGAGTGAACTGAGTGATTTAAAAAATTATCAAGATTTTAGGGTAAAGGAAAACATAAAGAGAGTGAGAAAAGTGGTGCAAATAATAGAATAATAGAAGTAAAACTGAAGAGAGTTACAAATATTAGCAAAAGAGATAAACAACAGCAGAGATCAATATGTAAACACATGTAAGAAAGATTGTAAATAATAAATAAATAATAATTATCATGTAAGAAATCTTAGAGGCTGTTCAATAACAAAAGGGCCAGACTTCAAGGGCAGCCCAATAGGTAAATGCTTTAGTACTCAATAAATTCAATTCAATTCAAACTCAATTCAACTAAAAGTCATCCCAATTAGATATTTACTGCAACCACATATTCACATTTCAGCCTCAAAACACTCAAACTGGAGGTAACTAGGTCTTGTTCACTTTTATTTGTGTATATAACCTCTTTTGCTACCTGTATTTCCTGTTACTTATGGAATTCCAGCATTTCTTCAGCTTCACTTTTGTTTGTTCCTCATCCTTTTTATTGAAGGGTACCTATAGGTGCTAGATGCCTAAACATGCACTTACTGTTAAACATCTTTTTACACAGAGAAGTTTTTGCCATAACAAAGGTATAATTGTACTTACACTTCAGTTACATCAGTCAATTCTGAATAGCTCCATTTAATACAATGTGTAAGACTATCATGGAAAGCTGCGTTAAATTAAGTTTGTCATGTACCTGCCTTGAAATGGATATAGTGAATGCTGCTCCCGAAAGATGGACAATGGAGATTGGCAGAATCTTGATGTTGTCATTATGACATGCAACTACAGTGCAGCTCTAACAAGCACGGTGGTTACTAAGCAGCAAATTCAACTACCAAGTGAGTAATCAAAGTGATCTGTGATTTTTGTACAACTTGTTTTGAGACATACAGGAAGACAGAGAGGGCAATAATTTTCTTTACCATTATGGTCACCAGGCCTAATTAGTTAATTTTTAGGCATCCTTCTTACCAAAGGGGCAAATTTGTTACTTTTATGTTACTTTCATTACTGGTGGTGGACACTGCTTATCTAAAAAACTTAAATTGTCTACGATATAGCTAATATTAACTGACCATAATCGATTGTACTTTTTCCACTGTTGTTAATAAAGGTGTACTCACCATTTTCATCATATCCATTTTCCCATTAGAATATCGAGTGCATTTAATTCAAAGAAGTTAATACATTTTTCATTTCCTCTATCTACAACTTTGCCTTTGCTATGCCTGAAATTATATGTTTTTTCTATCATGTCATTGTTCTCCCAATCATTCATTAAATTCACATAATTTTCTTCTATTCTAGTATTCAAATTATCCATTATTATAACCTCTATATTCTGATATTTATTCCTTAACAGTTCTATATTTTTATCTATGAAATGATACAGCTCTGGATTATGGAACTGTGATGTGACAGGGAGGGTGTATAGTATTCCTATAAATATTTCACTTCATCTAGCTTTATTGGTTATGTCTACAGACCCCTTATACTTACACAAAGGAACTTGGAGAGAAGATCTATGGCATCAGCATCCAGACGAGGTGCACGTGAAAGTAAAGGCTCAGGTGAGCAATGTGGTGTGGTATATGCTGCTGCAAGACCACCCCAGGCATCCTTAGGTGGTGAGCCAAGTGCCCTAAAGATAAGCCAGAGCTCCTCTTCCACTGTTGAGCCAGGAAACAAAGGACGACCACATGCCATCTCATAGAAGATACAGCCAACTCCCCTGTTTTAAACATTTACAAATTAGAGATGAGTAGACAACTGGAAAAATAAACTACTCCTACATGGAAAATAATGTAGTAATTTGGAAGTTAGAGACAGTTAAGTGAAGTAATATGTTAAGTTTTGAGTCAGTTGTGACACACTAACTTCACTTACTTAAAATTTAATTTGGAACATGTTTCAGAAACAATTGCTTCCACTTTCAGCTCTGGCAGCATATCTTCTTCTTTGGTTTATCCTCCTCACATGGAGGACTTACACTCACAGAACTTACAAGTGGGCAACAGGGTCAGATGTCTGTCAAGGAGCAGACAAACTCTGGATTAGAGAGCAGCCAGGATGGGTAATAAGACTGAAGCCTTGTATGAGAGCAAGGAAGGAGATGGCTTGAAATGAGGGCAAAATGTATGAAAGTAAAGAGATGGAGCAGTTGGTGGAATGAATGGTGGGAAAATCTTGAAGCCTGGAGAAAACCCACCCAGATGCCGCTTTGTCCACCAAGTATCCTACATACCATCTTCTGGAATCAAACCCAGGCCACCTTGGTAAGAGGTAAGGAGTCTAACCACACAGCCATGCTCCTACCTACCTGGTAACACTGGAGACAAAATTACTGGCATTGGTTGTGGAAGTGGTGTTGTCTGGTTTCCTTGTGATAAAATTTCTGAGGGTATTTAAGGGTGTGACTTCAAAGTTGATTAAGTCCTCTTTTGTTTTTAAGATATGGACGTTTGCCACACCTTAGGTCCAGTGGGCATTTTGATGTTTTTCAGTTATGTGAACTATGGATTGGTGTCAAGGTTTGCAGTACAGAACTGGTTTGCTATTGCTGATTTGTCTATCTGATTTCTAGTATCTGGGACAAGTTTTTAGACCAACCACCAGCAGGAAACTTTTCATGAACCACTTTGAGACACACATTACAAATCCTTTCTATTGATTTCAATACTTGGCTCAGATATGTGGATGTTGTCTTTGCAATTGTACCAATGAAGGGTAAGGGTATACCTTGTGCACTGCAACCTATACAGATCTATTGGGGCTAACACCCTTCAAGAAGAAGGGATGAAGTGAGAGAGCCGCAGGGTGCCCCAGGGCTACGGAGATAAGCGGAAGTCCTAACAAGTGCTGAGATCTCTTCATCCAAGCACCAGGTACCACCAAGTGGTCACCATCCTGTGGATCCAGTGTCGCACAAGCATCCCCACCCATAAAAGACAGCTGTCGCCCAGTGCCACCTAGTGCCAAGAACAGCTGTTACAATGCACAAGCATCCACTTCATATGCCCAGCACTGCCAGTACCACATGTCTGAAAGCACACCTTAATGATGGTAAGGAAATGGAATGAAGGGAAACGATGGAAAGGAAACCATGGTATTTAACTAAGCACCCTAGCATTCACCTGTGACATGGGGAAACCATAGAAAAACCCAAGTCAGAGTGCACGGTTGCTGGGGATCAAACCTGGGATCTCCTGAATGCAAGCTGCACATGTCGCCATCTCGCTTGGTCTTTTGTACCAATGAAACTCATAGATGATGCACTTATGCAATTTGGTAGAGGTGGAATAAGAAAGGCAGTGGGGATACTAACTGGACATGGATAATTCTTGAAGCATTTGCAAACTATGGGTATCATCCAGGGTGATACCAGCTGCAGACTTTGCAAATAGGAAGAAACCTCCAGTCTTTTACTAGTGAACTGCAAGGCTCTAGGGAGAAAAAGATATCAGCTCTTTGGGGCCTCAACACTGGATAGGTGTAAACATCCCATCACAGGAAAGGAAGTTCTGAAGTTTATAAAAACCAAAGAACTTGAATTCCTGTGATTGGAATAGGGATTGCACAAAAGACCTATAGGTCTAAGTGTGAGGGCATTTTGAGCACTCAATAAAATCCCCAACTTTACCACTACCAGTAAACAGATAGACAAATTGACAGTAGCAAATTATTTCTATACTGGAAACCATGACATCAATCCAAAAGTCAATTATTAAGAAACATGCCTGCTGAACTAACAGTTTGGCAAAATATCCATATTGTTAAAAGAAAAAGCACTTAATGAACTTTGAAATCCAACCCTTAAATACCCTGACAAATTTTATAATGGAAACCACATGATGCCACCTCAATAAACCATACCAGTAATTTTGTCTCCAGTGTTACCAGGGTCCAGGGTTGAAGCATTTGCTTCTGAAACATGTTCAAAATTAAATTTTAAGTGAGTGAAGTTAGTGTTTCAACGGACACAATCAATTAAATTAATACAGCAATACTCAATTGTACATAATTAAGATCTTTTTTGGGCGTCTTCCAACATATTGTCATATCGGACAGTGAATGAATGAATGAAAAGATGGGTGAAATGATCCTCAAATGAGTCTGAGATCCATAGAGCTTTAAGTTACCTGACATTCATCTTCTCAGGATAAGGGAAAACTTGGAAAAAACCTTACCCAGATAACACACCCTAAGCAAGATTCTAACTTGTAACCTCTTGGACATGAGGCAGACACGCTACCACACCACATTACAGAGGTGGGATAATTGGTGTGGGTGTGTTGTAGTGTTTAACGCCCGCTTTTACTACTACGGCACCGCAGGCGGTGACACTGATGGTACATGAAGATGGAGCACCGGTGGAATGAGATGGCGGGGGAAACCGGAGCACCCGGAGAAAACCCGCCCTGACGCCGCTTCGTCCACCACGAATACCACATGCGGGTCCCTGGGATCGAACCCGGGCCGCCTAGGTGGTGGGATAATTGGAAGGATGTTTGTGCACATAAGAACTAATTCCATTTAACTAACTGTGGAAACATTTCAGGAATTGCTCTTCAACATGTTTGCTGAAAATATTTTTGTTCTATAAGTATAAAGTCAAGCATTTTGATAGAGTAACATATCGTAGTTGCACCTTGAAAAATCACCCTGACATTTTTGGTGAAATTTAGTTATGCAGCACAAAATAAGCAGAAAACTCTCTAGAATCGTTCCTTATAACCCAGCATGTAAATATTTCTTAGTTCTTTTTTGTAAAAATAGAAAAAATAGAAATCATTATGTGGAATACATCAGAATTGATCCTATAATTCACAATATGAATAATGCAGCACATAGCATATTTACTGAATGCTCTTAAAGTACCTCTGATGTTACCTCTGGTACACATACTGGATTTTTAACTGATAAATCCCAGGAATTTCCTCGTGTACCTATTTACATGCGTTCTTCTTAAAGCTACTGCTAACAACGAAAGCAATTTCATGCATTATTGGCCACTTACTCACAACACTGCATTAGTTAATGATGTCTAGCAGAGGAAAGATGTTAGTGCAGTTAGCTCTTGGGGCTTTGCATAAAAACTGGGAAGATGATCTTCTGCCAGGTAAGTAATCCATTGGAGAAGATTAACCACGTTATATAGCTTGTGTTTCTTGGTATAAATTATTAATTTGTCAACGTGACTTTCCAGGTGACTTTATGGTTTATCCTATCGATCCTGGTTCAGTTCCTATGCAATATGATAAACTACTCCACCATGTGATGTACGTTCTGCCTTTAGAAATGAAGTTATAGGTGATGGTCACCTATCCGTTCCGGCTCTTTTAAGTGAAAATGAAGTTAACAGTGACAAAAGTTGAGGCTGACAAGAGATGGAGCTCAAATGTAAACAAAGAAGGGACTAAAGCAAATGAAGAAAACTGGGAAGAAAAAGCTTCATGTAAGAAAAATCCTGATAATGTAAACAAAAAGTTAAGACTACATGGTAAAAATTATCAAGGGAGAAAATATAAGGAAAATAAATATTATAATGTTGCTGAAAGAGACGAGCGTATATTTCTTCCGATAACATGCTCACATAAGCAAGAAAATCAATTAATAAGAGAAAGGAGTTTTATTCGTAGTGAAATTGACAAAAATCAGAAGAGAAAAGTTCATCGAAACAATGTGGGAGTTTAACTCATGGGATGAAAAGGAGTCATATGTATACGGATTACTGAATTTTTGTACTATTATGAGGAGAGTAAGCAGAATTGTTGAGGAGCTGCCAAAGAAAATGTATGGCTATGACTGTTATTTGCTTACAGAAGCTGGAAAGAAAGCTACTTTTTCCTTGCAACTACAGGCCTAAAAAAGGATGCCTATGATGAGTGGGTAACAATAGTGATACAGCAAAAGCTGAAGAAACAAGAAAACGGAAAAATTTAACCCAACATGACAACACCAGCAGTTCAAAGAAACTTAGATCAGATTCCATGAAACAGTGGTTGGGGATAATTCCTAAAGTGCCAAGCCACTATTGTCGATCTTCTAGTAATCGAGTTTATGTGGAACCTGATTCTAAATCTGTGAACAATATGCATGAAATTTGTAAGTTCAGGTGTTAAGAGAATGGGACAAAATATGTACAAAGGAAGAGGCTCTGTGAAATTCTGGAAGAAGAGAAAATTTCTATGTTCAAGCCCAGAAAACATAAGTGTGATACTTGTGTGACATTTAAAGAAGGTAATCTAACAGAGGATGAGTTTAATATTTATATTAAAAAGAAAGACAAAGCTCGTAAAGCTAAGCAAAAAGCTGAAGCTTGCATAACAGAAACAACCCTTGTGTTGACAATAGATGTTCAAAGTGTATTATTATGCCCCAAACTGTCTTTTTCAAAGCAGTACTATAGTCAGAAGCTTCAAATTCACAATTTCAGCATCTATGTAAAAGCACAAAAGATTTAAACGAAAAAAGTAAGTCGATTAATAACACAACACTTACTTATAATTTAACGGAACATGTTTCAGAGGCTGACTTTCCTCCATTATCAACAGGACATTGACTGGTTTTCCCTGGTGTGGATGGTGATGTTTTCTCTGAGGTCTCCTCTGGTGCTGGTTCAAGGAACATGCTGAAGATATCTTTCTTGGGGATGTCAAAATTGAATACTCTGTTTCTATTTTTCAAAATAAAGATTTGTTCCCACGTGGACAGTTCTTGTTTTCCTGTTACGTGTTTCAGGAGTTTCCTACCTGGCTTTATATTGTGGTTTTTTGTCCAAAAGTGAGTGGCAGCTGTTGATTTTTCTAACTGTTCATGTTTTATGTTTCTAAAGTGTTCTTCAATCTTATTTCTAAATTTCTTTTGCTTTTTCCTATATACACTTCATGACAGTCACTGCATTCAATTTGGTGTATGCCAGGTTTATTTATTGGGTGGGATGGCATCTTTGATGTTTGAGTTCAGTAGATTTTTTTATGGAGTAGTGGTTCACTGGTGCTAGCTGAATCTTTTGAATCTTTCTGATTCTTTGAAACCTTTTTTGAATTTTTTGAAGGCCCAAGGATGGAATGTGAATTTTTTTAATGTCATTTTTGTTTCTGCTGCTGTGAGTGTTGTAGTTTCTTTTAGTAACGTTTTTGTTTCTGCTCGTTTCACTTTTTTGTTTACTAATGATTTGGTGAAGCTGTTTTTCTCTTTGTGCTATTTCAATTATTTTGCATTATTCTGCTTTGTATTCTTCTGTTGGAAGGGGAATGTTCACCAATCTATGTCTAAGCTATTGAACATTGCCTGTTTGTGACTTCTTGGGTTGTAACTGTGAGCTTTTATGTAATTGTCAGTCTGTGTTGGTTTTCTGTGAATGCTGAAGTTTATTCTATTCTTGGTTTTGATTATTTGTAAATCCAAAAATGGTAGTTTTCCATCACTTTCCAATTCCACAGTGAACTTAATGCTTTCTTCCTCGATGTTTAGGAGTTTTAGAGCTTCACCGATGTGTTTTTTTTTTTGGGACTATTGCAAATTTCATCTATGTACCGTTGCCAGAGTTTGAACACAAGTGTTGTGTAGTGTTATTAATTGACTCACCTTTTTGGTTTAAATTTACTATTACAACACTGTTTTCAAACTTCCAAGAAAGAAGATAACACAAAAGATGTTCATTTATATTTCTGGTATGAAGGAGAAGGAAAAATCTCAACAAATGAATTCAGACGCTGCATAATTGGCTTTTTAGAAAAGGAAAGCAAGCAAGCTTTTTCTAATATCGGATGGCTGTCAATATCAGAATAAAAACGAGGTTTTAGTTAGCACCTTGTCAGATATTTCAACGAAAGTCAATATCGAAATAAAGCAGATCATTTTGGATAAAGGGCACACAATGATGGAGGTTGGCAGCATTCATTCTACTTTGGACTGTCTCTTCACTCCACCAATCTATTTGCCTGCACATTACTTGTCCAAAGTAGAGCCAGCCAGAAAAAATAAGCCACATAACATACATTACCTGGATCACACATTTTTAAAAAATTATGAACATGTATCTTCCAACTACGCTTCAATTCGTTCTGGCAAGAAGGAAGGGGATGCTACAGTCATTGAAATATGGGAACTACTCTATAAAGAAGGTGAAGTGTTCTACAAGATTAATCATTCTGATGAATGGCAGATTCTTTCTCAAAGACAGAAAGGAAGCCACAACGAAGTGAAGCCCATGTACAATGAGCCCATGAAGATTGAGAAGTGTAAATACGACAGTCTGCAAGGTTTGAAAAGATTCATTCACAAAGACTATAATTACTTTTACGACAGTCTGAAGTATTCAAATCAAAGTTCATGATTGTCTATGGGACAAAAAATATGTTAGTGTTGTGTTAATTTGAGAATTGTTTAAGAGTTTCTAATCTTGATTTGAGAATAGGTGTCCAAGTAGAGCAAACTGTGATCAAACTGTGTACACCCTACCACCATGATTATTGTAACATGTTCTGGGATGTTAACTTCCAAAGTTCATAATAACCTTTGGTGTGAACATGCATGTATTTTTGTAATTTGAGATTGTCATTTACGAAACTAAGTTTGAAGCCAGGAGGGAATTATGTATTCAGTACGTTATAGCTAAACATTCTTGATGAACAAAGTTGACTACTGTTAATTGTACAATTTTGTTTATCTCCCTTTAAACCGAACTACTGTGCCATATTAAACTCAGTAAAACTGCCTAATTATGTCACTTAAGACTGACTATCAATAGAATGTTTGTAGATCACACAAAATATGTATATGCTATGTGATTATAAAGGTGCAAAAATAATCTGCTATGTGCTGCAAGAATATACAAATATGCAATAAAATAGTATTACTACATAGTGTTTCAATAATATCTAGCATAAACAATATAACGGCTGCTGTATCATATGTTTATGCAGTTTGAATGCATTATTGACAGTTTGGATAAGATTGAGACTTTTTTTGCTTCTCCTGAAAAGTTTATGTTTTTGCATATAGCGGTTCTACAAGGTGCAACAAAGATATTATCATCAAAGCAAATAATACTACTAAATACTACTTAAATTTCTTAATAAGAGCTTAAAAACTGTAAATTACAAACGTCTCAATAAGCTATTTCTTTTTTAATTCACGCAGTATGCAGGAAAAGTCCAAGAGTCACAGGCAACCTTTATCTGGGTGTAGTGGCAGCACTGTAAAATTCCTATGCACCTACCTCAACTGCTTGGGCATTCAGGCACCAGTAACAATGAAGATTCAACCTACTCCTATGCCGATTGCAAAGTTTGTGCTGTTTTCAATTTTTCTGACATCAAAAAATAAAAATAAATTCATTGCAAGTTGTACTCTGTATACCATAAAGATGTTATGTCAAGGCCAATGGTTTCTCACTGGCGTCAATAATTTGTTGAAGGTAGAGCAACATTGCACAAACAACGAAGCAGCCATTTCCCACACTCTGAATACTGTTGAAGTCCAAAAGGTCATGCAACTTACACTTGATGAAATTCTGTTTCGAATTTCCTCCGAATACTGAAATAAACAAGCAATACTTCATAGAATGATTTCTGAGAATCTACATCTATCCAATGTGTGAGCAAGATGGGTTCCCCACATGCTTTCATAACAAAACAAAGAGCTGAGCTGATGGCTGACACTGCATTGTGTTTTTTGTTCTATGATAACTCGCTCACATGTTGCTCATGAAACTCAGGCACTGTTTGAGGAGTTTTGATTGGATGTTTTTGGTCATCCACCTTTATCTCCTGACCTTGTATTGAGTGACTACGGCCTTTTTCCGCAGCTGAAACTACATCTCAGGGAAAGGTGCTTCATAAATGAGAATGACTTAAAACAAGAAGTGGAAGGATGGCTAGCCAGTTTGGTGGGAGTGTGGTTTGACGGTGGGTTAAAAAAACTGTATTCATGGTACCAAAAATGTACTGACATTCAAGAATATATAGGAAAATGATAATTAAATGTAGCTTTCAAAATATACCCTTTTTGAAATATTTTAACATTTTTTATTTTTTTAAAAAATTGTGTAACTTACTTTTGAGATGACCCTTGTATTTCCTTTCATGGTTAAAATATTTAGCTCTGGTATGTACTACAAATGCATCAAACGAAAAATAAGACAGCACTTTCTTTTGGTCTTAAGTTCTGTTAAATTGTCAAAATCAAATTGATGTTCACAAATATTTAGTAGCCAGTTTTGTTCCATGTCATACTTTGCCATGCTTGATATATTTTATACATTACAAACTGTATGCTTTATAAAACACATTCACTCATTAAACATGAACACTAAAACATACCACTAGAAACAGTAATATAATACTGTGCAATTTGTCCAAATCAACATTAAGGAAGAAAAAAGAAAAGAAGGGGGAAAAAAAAAAAAACAGAATCCCATCTATTTTGGAACAAGTTTTCAGTTCAGGTGTTAGTCATATACTTTGTGTAATTTTTCCTGAATAATACAGATACTACTCTGTCTTCAACTGCTTAAAACAGAAATATGCAGTATTAAAGCTGTGTTTGTTTTGCGATGCACCATGCTTCCAAGGAAAATGCAAATATATTATGTATTTTACTTTAGGACATATAGTACTAATGAGATAACTGCAGATGTAGGTCAATAAGATAAACAAGATTTCTTTACAAATGTGCACACCTGAGTGGAGACTGCATTAAGGGCAAAAGAAAGGGGTACTGAGTAAGCACAATGCAGTTGAAGCTGACATTTGTATGGAGCTTCAAGAAAAATGTGTAAAAGGACAAAATGCTCAGATGTGTATAGTGTTAAAATTCCTAGTTTAGTGTTCTGTAGGACAAATGAATTCAAAAGTATGAAGTAAAATTTCTTGATTTGTGTTCTGATGTACGGTCTTATTCATTACACAGGTGTCAGGAGAGGGATTTAAAGCCACAATGGAGGCAATGCTTGAAAAACTATTGGCCAGTATGGAGGAAATTTTTATTTTTGATGTTAACGTCTTCCAACATAGTGTTATATCAGACGGTGAATAAATGAAATGGGTGAAGTGATGCTCAAATGAGCCAGAGGTCCATAGGGCTTTAAGTTACTCAACATTTGTCTTCTCAGGATAAAGGAAAACCTCGGAAAAAACCCTATCCGGATAACTCACCCTAAGCAAGATTCAAATTTGCGACCTCTTGGACATTATTTCCTAATAATTTAAAACAAGTTGTAGTTAGACCAATTTAAAAGAAACAAACTCCAAATTAGAAATGGAAAACTATAGACCTATATCTTTATGCTCAACCTTTTCTAAAATAGTAGAGGGATTATTTCTAGTACAGCTACAAAGTTTTTGTAATAGATTTCAAATTCTATCGGAATGGCAGTTTGGGCTTCAAAAGAAAAAGTCTACAATAGAAGCAATTTGTAAAGGGAATGACATTATTATAAATGCTCTAAATAGAAGGGAATATGTAATCACAATATTCCTTGAACTTTCTAAGGCTTTCGATTGCGTTAACATAGAAACCTTGATGTCAAAGTTAGAAAATTATGGAATTAGAGGCATACCATTAAAGTGGCTTGGCTCATACTTACAAAATAGAGAACAATGCATTGAAATAATACATAATGTAAGTGGAAAGCTAACAACAATTTGATCACAATTCAAAAAAATAACACATGGAGTACCACAAGGCTCAAAATTAGGACCGTATCTATTCTTACTCTATATAAACAGTTTATTTAAAATAATTCAAGAAGCTGGGGGAATAGCGATAGGTAATGCGGATGACACTACGATTGTAGTTACAGGAAAAACAGAAATAGAGCTACAAATCAGGGCAAATACTTTACTAGAAAAAGTCAGTCAACATTTAGAAAATTTAGGTATGGTATTAAACACAAACAAAACAGAGTGGATGCAAATTAGTCTCGGTAACAAAAAACAAACAAAGTTAAAAAGTTAAAAATAGAAAACAGAGAAATTCAACAAGTAAATAAAACAAACTTCCTAGGGT
The DNA here is from genome assembly GCA_030765045.1 of Tenodera sinensis. NCBI lineage: Eukaryota > Metazoa > Arthropoda > Insecta > Mantodea > Mantidae > Tenodera > Tenodera sinensis. Next base: position 62,930,876 of record CM060964.1, read on the forward strand.
TAATAATAGACAGTAACTTGAAATGGAATATGCATGCTGAAAAAGTCATAAGCAAAATTAATTCAGGTTTATATGTATTAAAACAAATAACAAATAATAGATAAAAAAAGTGTCAAGCAAATATACTATGCCTTCATTCACTCGCACCTAAACTATGGAGTGGTATTATGGGGCTCAACACATAAAACATTAATTTTAAGGCTGTTAAGGCTGCAAAAGATAGCAGTATGCTTATGCCGCTCGCAAAAGTTACAGGCCTGTGAACGCTGGCCAATGCTCAAGCAGAGCACTGTTGCCAAGCGTAGTGCATGTACCGGCAGACGGTCTGTACATAAGGTTGTGTGAGATGCATGCACCACATTCGGCAGCGCTGGTAGGAGAGGCAACCGTAGGATTCGCTGGAGTCCGCAGTACGCCCCGCCTCCATATGTCTTTTAAGTTTTGCGAAGATTATAATTGCAGGAATAGAAAAAAGAGATTCATGTAGAAATGCTTTTAAAAAACTAAATATTTTAACATTACCTTCATTTTATATACAGGAATGTACTAAACTCACATAAAAAAGTTATAATCAAAACAAAAACAGTAATATTCACAAATATAACATTAGAACAAAAGAAAATTATTTTAGAAATAGACTTATAGGTGCTCTAAATAATAAGTGCATAGAAAATAGTATCAAAGACCTGTACAACAACCTACCACCCAGAATTAAACAGATCACAAATGAAAAAATTAAACTAAAGAATATTAAATCTTATCTATTAGAAAAGTTATTCTACTCTGTAGAAGAGTACAAAAATAGATAGAATATGGTGTTTATACACTTCCCATTATTTTCAATTATTCTCGTATTTTTGTAAATATTTTGTATTCATTTTATGTACATATAAATAGACGATCCATGTAAAATGTTTTACAGTTGGAGACAATGAAGTAAGTAAGTAAGGCAAGTAAGTGGGGTAAGTAAGTGGGGTAAGTAAGTGAGGTAAGCAAGTGAGGTAACTGAGGTAAGTGAGGAAAGTGAGTAAAGTCAGTAAAGTGAGCAAAGTAAGTAAAGTGAGTGAGTGAGTGAGAGTAGGTAAATGAGGCATACAAACTACCACCATGCTCATGTTGTTGTAGTGTTTAACGCCCGCTTTTACTACTACGGCACCGCAGGCGGTGAGTCTGATGATACATGGAATGAAGATGGAGCACTGGTGGAATGAGATGGCGGGCAAAACCGGAGTACCCGGAGAAAACCTGCCCTGACGCCGCTTCGTCCACCATGAATACCACATGCGGGTCCCTGGGATCGAACCTGGGCCACCCAGGTGGTAGGCGAGTGCGCTAACCACTCGGCCACGGCGGCGCCCCACCATGCTCATGAAATTCAGTATGGACAAGATGGGAAGTGAAATAAAGATGGTGAATTCCATGATGGAAGAAATAGACGGAGATGAAGGTGTAAAGGAAGAAGAGAAGACATATGTCCAAGATGAACATAGAGCTGATGAATGGAGATGACTAAAATTAATGAGCAATTGGCCAGTGTGAAGAAAGACACGGAATACCTTGGCCAACGTGTTAACGCTCTAGAAGATGTCAGGGAATCACTTAGTGTCCTTGAAGGAAGAAATAGCAGTACTAAGGAACTGAATACCATGAATGAAGCAATTCTTAGTGAAAAACTCAAGAGGTTTATCATTGAGGCTTCAGGATCCAACACAACTGCACGTGTCAAGTCACCCAAGTATGATGGGACGTCTACTTTTGAAGTCTTTCACCATTACCGCCCATTATCGACCAGCAGAAGCAGCAGCACAGCTTATAGGCAGCAGTACTCGGAGACAACTGGGATCCTCTCGAAAACCTTCTGAATGCAGCCTATCATATTCAGCTAAAATCGAGGCTGTAACAGCAGACACACTGCAGGAGTTTTCCCTGGCAATTGAACAGTTGGCAAATAAACCTCTAATGAACCTCCTGACTATGCATGTATCACAGGAAGCTGTGTACTCCTTTGTTGTTGAAAGTTCTCATGAAATGCACAAGATGGCAAGGACAAGATGGCACATGGAGAAGGCCAGTGATGTAGTATACCGCATCCAAAGGTTGCCCCAAGAGAAGATGCTAGCGGTGCAAGGCTGGCTATTCCTAATTAATTGCCTGCTCATGACAACAGTACTTCAAAGCAAGTTTAACACCAGTAACCCTGTAGGAGGACTACCGAAATATGAGTGGAATGGGTGGATGTCAACAATTCCTAAGTCACCTTAGTGAAATGGGACTTGTATACCTTTCTGGTATTTACATTTTGAGGTTCTTTTGCATGCGTCTCATAAACTTGCAATCTCAGATGTATACTGATAGGTAACTCAAAACAATTGGACAGTTTTTTGTAGCACAGAGTGTCTCAGCTTTAATGGCAGAACTTTTCCCTTACATCATACTCTACAGCAGTAAATGAAAACTGGCCTGCATAGAATACATTACGAAAACATACAAAAGCAAAAATAATGGTATAATAAAACCTACAAAACAGAGTATTATAGGAATACTTGAAAATCTAACATCAGATTAGTAATCTTAGGTATGTCTAATCTTATAATCCTTTTTATCACATTTTGTCTTGGGAACTGATGAAATTCTGGGCAAGAACAAAGTCATTCACGAAACAATGAATATCATAATGACAGACTCCCCATCATAACCTTCCTGTTTGAAAGTAGCATTCAACCATGCAAATTCTGACATTGGTGGTCACTTTCATCTAGCATACAAAGAATGCACAAAATGTGCTGGTGAAAAACAGTTCTGCAGTACATCAACCTGTTTTGAAACCAGAAGAATATGCATCTGAGGTTCACTTCCACACCTCCCCTTTGAGGCAAAGGGCTCGAACTAATGAAATTCATTTAAACTAACTGGTGTTTAATGCCGAATAAATATGAAGGCCCAATATACATCTTTCATTTCTATAAGCAATCACAATTTACATACACTAGCAGAAACTGGCTGACTTTCAAAGTATTTGGGACTCTCAGCAAAACTGGCATACAAAACTAACCTGCTCAGTCATGTCAATTATGGCAAATGATTCAATTGCATGGATGTAGAAAGTACGTATGTGTTTATACCATGACCTATAGGTTGTCTCACCCTTAGATGACGGTATGGAGTTAAATGGGGTATATCTGTCTCTATCTAGCGCATACGAGTTGCCATTAGCTTTGTCTTTTTCTACTCTTGCACTGTTGCCAAGTTCCTAATAGCATGGTGTAAATATTCAGTTACTATAAATTTCAAGTTTGAACACATTCTATGCAGCATTTTTTTCTCTAATAAGTTATATCCTTTTTAGGGCCATTATATACTTCTATAGGCCCAAATTTCTATAGAAAAGATTTTTTTTTTAGTAAAACTCTGATGTTTGCTGTTTCTATACTCATCATGCACTAATAAACTGTTAGACTACGTTTATATTTTTTTCTTTGCTAGAGTAAACTATAGTGCCACCACCTACCTACTTTGAATTCTCTAAGTTTGCTCTGTTAAGTGTTACAATTTTTTAAACTGAATGTCTTTGGAACATTTTATACCTGTGCACTGCAAAAGTTACACAGAGGGAAACTTTTTTATTATTGAGTTTACATCGGGGACAAAGCGAGAGCAAATGTTGAGGAGGGTTAGAGATAATTTTTAAAATCAACCAGACGCCTTTAACCTTTTTCTTTTATCGTGTAAGGCAAACAAAAGGCATTCACCTATTCAGATAAAAGGCATCAAGCGTTAGACACACGGCAACAGTAAAAGTTAACATCAGTTCGTAAAGAAGTGTGTGTGTTTATACTGTATGGAGTCTGAGAAATGCTATTACGTTATTTATTTAACATTTTCCATAAATATTTGTAGTTGTGGAGGCAGAAGCTAGGAAGAGAGGATATATTGGTAAATTAAGAAGTAAGGTACGCCAAATAATTATGAATGTGTGAGATTATTTTTTCAAGTCAAATGAGTATTAATAAGGCAGTAAAAGTAACAGGTAGGGCTATGGGGTGTTCAGAAGCAGTAGTGTATAGGACTAAAAAGGAACTAATAAAAGGACATCTAAGAACGCCACGAAAAAGAAAGCAAAAAGGGCAGGACAACACAAAATGCTAGGTTAATGCAATATGATGGAATAGTGCAAAGCGGAGTGTGGTGAATTGTTCATTCTTTAGTGTTTGAAAATGTACCACCCATATTGAATTTAATTTTGTCACAGTATCATCACGGTGATGATACCCTACCAAATTTCTCAAGGGCCACTCTGAGTCAGTTCTTACATGATTTGCGGTTCGAAGATGAAAGAAGGCATGCATATAGTACATGTTGCAATGTTGCACCCCATTTAACATGTACTGTCTTCTAAGGTTGAGGCAAACTTTAGATAAAGGCTAGAACAAAAGATAATTTATTATCATTGCATGAAAGCTAACTACACTGGTACTGTAGTATACACCTTTCTGATATAGTTTCAGCAGTAACATCATTTGTAGGAGCAGTTTTCAGATTGGTGATTACAATTCAAACACATACAGCTGAGATCAGAAAACCACATTTTAACAGAGAAGCAGCTTGATGAAATGGATTGATTAGATAATGGCTTTATGAAAGTCTTTTAATAAGATTAGCCTGGTAAGCACATCTGTCATCACAGCATACAAATCACTTAGCTGTTGCTTCTTCATTCACATAAAATTACTAATATGATTAGTTACGTTAATTACTACTTTCAAATAATAAAGATGACAACAACAACAACAATAATAATAATAATAGTAATAGTAATAATAATAGATAAAGTCCATTATGTTGCAATTCCCAAAATGGTGTTAAATGAATACATAATGCTTTACTTAAGACAGATTTAAGAAATGTTACTTCTTTGGCAACTGCTGGTAACTCACCACATATCTATTTGTGTTGAATATTCTGTGGATCCCAAAAGGACATCAGGTGGTCTGTACCATAAGGTAACCACTTCATTTGAGTACGTTTTAGTTGGAACTGACTTTGCTCTTGCTAGTCCAAAATCTGCAAGCTGTAAGAAATATTTTCATTTTGTATTGTAAACAAAAATGCAGAACTTGTATGAAGATTTAGGATCTACTTTAAAACACATTTTATTTCACAGAAAGAAAATATTAATGTGTATTCCTCAGATGTATTCTAGTAACTATAGGCATACTTTGATTTACAACTAAGACCCAATTTCATCAAATGATGCAACAAAAAAAAAAAAAAATCTATCCCGCTGTTTAACATTGTTTTAAGCTTTAACACTGATCCAATTTGGCATGAGTGACAAAATTAACATAGTGTTATGACTCTTGTGTTTCATCAAGCTTTTCCTGCAAACTTTTAACTAACATGCTGTTATGTCCCCCTGAAATATGACTGAGAAGGCAGTGTCTGTACCTTTTGGCTTCTGAACATACTCTCAGCATACATACTCTATTCAACCTTTCCAAAATTAATTCTGGGCTCAGAATTTTTCTGAGATGTGAAGGCCATGGCAAGATTTGAGTCTCCATAAAAGGATTGCAACATTTGGCACAAAGTGTTGTCATTAATATAGGTCAAGGTTCCGACACAGTTAATTGCTTACATTTCAGCAATAAGATATTTAAGCCTAGTCGATGTATAATAATAATAATAATAATAATAATAATAATAATAATAATAATAATAATAATAATAATAATAATAATAATAATAATAATAATAATAATAATAATAATAATAATATTGTCACTGTCAATTGCCTGGATCACATCAGCATCTCCAGTGTGCCGGAATTTCGTCCCACAGGAGTTATTTTACATGCCAGTAAATCTACTGACATGGAGCGGTTGTTTTTAAGCACACTTGGAATTACCCCAATGGTGACTTACTATTGTAAGTACTTTATGTCCCAGGATTAAATAACCTTCAGATGGTAATTATTATTTATTTATGCCAACAAACTTACTGTTGGTGTTTTTAAACACACAAGCCGCGTGTGGGCAAAGTTTAAGAGGTGGAACTGGAACTTAAAAGTTCAATGCCACAACTGGGATTTGAACCACAGACCTTCCGCTTGCCAGGCGGCTGCTCTAACCATTGAGCTATTGTGACAAACTGCCAGAATGGCATTAAATTCTCAAACCAGTTCGTATTTCTCCTGTAACTGTTACCTTCTGTAACTCTGTTTACTGCTTGGATATTTTATTACCTTTTACTGGACAGCTAAATGAAAATGAACTTAACCGTGCATTTTTTCAGCAAGACAACACCACTGCTGTATGTCATATCAATCTAATGGTATATATCAAGGTCCATGGTCTCTGTGACCTTCTGATCTGACACCTCTCAATTATTTCCTTTGGGCATCTGCTATAATACAGACGGGCTTAATTAACTGATTATTGTATCACACTTCATTTTGCAAAAATATAATAAAAAGATGAGGAATCTTCAAGTAATATAATGTTTAACATATCATACATATAAAAATTACATATTTTAAAAGTTTTTATGTAGCAGTACAGCTATGGACAAAATGGTAGGGTGCATTGGGAGAGCTGAATATTTTTAAGTTCCACATCGTGTGGCAATGTGGTTTACACGTGTTGATATTCCAACATGCAGCTGAGTTTATTTATAGTCTCTGATCCATATGTTCTGGTCTATCAGACACTCAAATGGCCTGTCTTTAATCACTACTCGCATTTGTATACATACTCATAAATACAAATGCAAGTGGTGATTCAAGACAGTCTATTTGACACAGTCCGATGGCGAGTACAACAAATATGTCCAACACAATTATTGTCAATAAAGAGCCGTTTGGCCAAAAAAAGTGTGTCAAATATTTGGAGCCATCTAGATTCTTGATGAATGGATGTAAATGATTAATTATTTCAATAACTGTCAGGCAAACTATGTGCTAACAATGCTGTAATGCATTTCTACCTTAATTTGAATGAATTTACTCACAAGTTAATGTTAACATGACGTTGCCAAATCTTTCTTAGAAATTAAACTTTGCATGACATTTTAACATTAAATTGTGACTTAATTAATTTGAATTAAGGTGGAAATGCATTATAGGATTGTTCACACAATGTTTGCACGACAGTGAAATAATAAACCATTTATATCCATTTATCAAGAAGCTAGATGGCTCCAAATATTTGACACAAATTATTCTTTTTCGGCGAAACAGTTCTCTATTGACAAAATTGTGTTGGACATATTTGTCACACTCATCATGTAGAATCCCTAGTTAACATATGGCCGAAGCAGTACCTTCCACCAGGTATAACCTGAATAGACCAGTACCAGAAATGACAAAATGTTCACCAAAACAATCTGCATCACTAGTAACAAAATAATTTAAATCTAATATTATTTATTTTTCAATAATATTTGGCTCACCTTTAATTCTCCTTTATCGTTTATTAGTAAATTTTGAGGTTTCAGGTCTCGATGCAGTATCCTGCGCTGATGACAATAAGCAAGGCCTCGAAGTAATTGAAAGAGGAACAACTGGGCAAAGAAAGAAAAAGACATGATAACGGTACAAAACCTTAGATTTAAAATGATTTTATGGGTAACATTCACCCAATTTCCTTTATCTATTACTAAACCCTTTATATTATGCCTTATAATGTTTAAATAAACAGTGAGTTAGGTCGTAAATCACAAAAAATGCTTGGAAATCCTTCCCAAAATGATACAGACCTCCATATACTCAAGGTCGGAAACAATACTCAATATTTATATGAGCAAACCAGTGGCACAGCATCAGGTGAAACAGTAGCCATTGTGTATTCTAAATTTTGAGACAAAAATTGTTTTTCTTTTTGTTTCTTTTGGTTTTTAGACCTGTCACATTTAAATATAATCAAGATTTCATTGTACATCTACTTCACTTTTGCTAAAGCAAAGCAACAAATAATACATGTTGCTCTGCGACCTCATTTCTTCTGTAACCCACTTCCAGCAACTCTTGCATCAACACTTTCCCATACATCTACCTTCTGCAGTGCTCAATTGCTGCTACACAGGCTCTTCCATATTTGGTGCCAAAATTTGACTGGATGGAATAGACATGTCTGTGGTGGACCATCTCCATACAATACCATTTTCTTCTGAGTGTGTTTGTGACAGGTTGATTAGTGTATCTTTTAAATCTGTGTATTATCACAGTTAAATATGGCATGTTCTGGTGAGATTGCAAATGGAACTTGTAACTCCACAACACCATTCCGTTGTATAAAAACATTCCTTATCAAAATGAAAACTTTGAATAATGAACAGCATTTAAAAACTTATATTGTAAGCCATCCCAGATCTTTTTTAGAAAGACAGAAATGTGACAAGAAAATTACATAGCAATTAAAACCTAAATTATAAAAGGCATTGAGGTTGTAAAGTATAAAAAGCTTAGCTGATGCAGTCCCATGGAAATGCTTTGTGTTATTAGTGTGGTGAAGAGTAATATAGAGCCAGCGAAAGACTGAAGGTAAAACTATGAAGCACACTGAAATGCAACGTCATATTCAAATCACCGACATTTTATCATTGTTTATCTAAAATCTCTTTAGGATATGCAATGAAACGACAATGTGATATGAATATTCATCAGCTACAGCATCAATGCAATTCCTCTCAATGTTTTGAGAGGAAATATGTACCCAATATTTTTTGTTATGCTATTCTATAGATAAGAACGACTTTTGTTAGTAATGAGCTAATAGGTAAAGAAAACAAAAAGAACAAAAGAAAAATAAACACATTTTCAAACAGTTTAACCTGGTGTGCCATAAGTCATCTTCAACCCAGGGAAAGAACACTCAACACACAATGGCAAATATTTTGGAAATGGCTAATGGTTTGAAAAAAGTATATAAAAGGTGTATTTGAATGGATGTCTGCAAAAATGGAATAACCATCTTAGAGAAGTCAACCTTCAAACATGGCAAGAAAACAAATTGCCTATAGTTTCTACCATATACAGGAATAAACTACCAATACAGCCATCTTAAAGTTATTATCGTGCTATCCAAATGGTTAACCTTACAGCTTTAAAGGGTGCAATAAGATTGCAGGTATTCAGTGTCGCTGAAAGCAACGTCACGTTATCTCCAAGTAAACATACATGTTACAAGCATGGACATTTATTTCTTAGAATATTAATGAATGAGAGGAATGAGAAAGAAACCAGCGAAGACATTGCAACACTGTGTTTTACTCCACATGGAGTAAACATCTGCCATTTGTGATTTCTGCGCATTCATTGGCTGAAGTGATGTACTTATTAGTGCAATGTAAACTGTTGGTGGCTTCCGAGAATAATCAGTGTGTTATCTGAGAGGTTCCTAATAACAAAGATAAAGCACAGGTTAACCTTATCAGCAGCACAATACACCATTTGTGTACCTCTTGCTTACAGTGACAATTGAGCATTCTTGCATGTTTTCAATAAGTTGCCATAAAATTACAAGCTTTGTATCTCATCATACAGATTTCCTTAAGGCTAGTTGAACTCAGGAGAGGATGCACTACAGTTTCTATATAGATTAAAGCATGTGATTTTTTTTTATTAGCTTGTTCTTGCGAGCTCACATTAAATTTAAGGAGCTACAAATGTTTACTGCAACAAAATTTTGCCACACTCTTACTATCTTCCAATTGTTTAAAAATTCAATAAATGCAAAGATTTCACAGACTATTTATAGGAAATTAAAAATGCATAGATTACTAAACATGTGAGAATCTGACGTTTATGGTACTTTAACCAAAAATATGAGTTTACTAAACATTCAATAGTACTTTTTCATCACTCTGGTTTCACCTTTTTGACATGAATTAACAGAACATATTTCACAGACTGTCTCAATCAGCTTAGACTTCCTGATGCATGTCCTCTTCTAGCTTGTAAGTGTTGTCTGGTATCTTCCTGTGCGATAAGATCGTTTTCATAGAGGACATAAACATTTAACAAATTATATTTATTTTTAGGCATAAACAATGCTTCCCAACAGAGAGCTAAACTGATTCAATGGCTTTGAAAAGCCTTCGTTTTTCTTTCAACTTATGATTAATGGGCCCAATTGCTTTGTTAAACACATCTGAAACTTTGTTTGGAAGAAAAAAATGTTTATACATAAAAATAATATAATTTGTTAGACTTTGATGTCCTCCATCTATGAAGTCCCCTAACACACAATATGTCTGTCAGGCTACAGTATCTTCAAGCCACAAATGAAGTGTGACAAGGAGTCCAGCTGATGTAGACAACAGTTTCTGAAACATGTTTCTTAAGTTCATGGTAAAAAATGAAGATAGAATAATAGGACAATTAATTTTGAGTATTTAATAAATTAAAAAGCTTTACTTGAAAGGTAGAATCAGAACTGAAAACTTCAACACCATAGCTGGGAATTTAACCATGGATCTTCTATTCTACACACGGCTACTCTAACCACTGAGCCATCATGGCAACTTGCCTATACAACATCAAACTCTCTAACTTGTATTTTCATTGTAGACCACAAGGAAATCTCAAATTCGAAATCACATACACCATTAGCAACTTACATTCATAAGCCCTGGGCCTTAAGGTTTTTTCATAGGTCTCTTTTTTATTACAGATTACACTATAATAAAAACCTTAAAATCTGCAGCTTATGTACTTATGAATGTTAGTCGCCGTTGGGGTATGTGATCTCAAATTTGAGACTTCTTTGTGGTCTACTGGGAAAAAAGTGAATCAGTTGGGGAATTTGATGTCATATTGGCATGTTGCCATGGTAGATCAAAGGTTAAAGCAGCTGCATGTAGAGTGAGAGATCTGTGGTTCAAATCCCGGCTATGGCATTGAATTTTTCAGTTCTGATTCTACTTTTCAAATTTACCTACACATGGTCTGTGTGTTAGAACAATCAGTTATCATTGAATGGCCTTATAAATGGAAAGCTTCAATTTGTTTTTCAAAAAATAATAATTCAAATCCACAGAGCTGTGCTTGTCAATGTAAGTTTTCCATGTAAAGTGGGTTGTTAGGAATGAGGATAATTTTCTGAAAATTTTTGCCTTGCATCCTTCAGGTAAATTCTACCTTAAAAATGAAACATGACATTTATCAAACCTATTGTTTGGGAGATTCTGTTGTTGACAGAAACATGCATTAACTGTTCCTTTTCTGAAACTTGTTTTCGGACTTGAACAACTTCAAAATGCATCATATTTTTGCGTCAAAGGCAATGCTTTCTTTATCTTAATAGCCAAGCACTAAAGGAAGTAGAAGTTGTTCCCAATGCTCCCCACATGGTTTATTACAATCTTTGGGATAACCTTGTTAAACCAAGTGATGGCTGGATTTATTTATTATCTGGAAGTATACCAGGATGATCAGGATGTCAAGAGAACAGGGGGTGCTACACTTTTACGTGAACTGCTGTTAGGCCTAAAGATACTTCACATAAGCTAGGTTAGAGGTGAAGGCCCAATTAGGGATAACTTAAAATTATCACCATACAGCTGGGAATCAAACCACAGTCTCTCAGTATGAGAAGTGAGAAAGGAACCACTAAGCAACTCTAGTGTCCACAACACAGAAAGTACAAACAGGACCATTTGTGTAGTTTGTGTGTGCAAATACATGACAGTTTATAAAATTATCTCAAACAGCAATCACTTCAAAAGGGTAATACAAGCACTAGCAACTGCCAAAAAACATAGCTTCAAAATATTAATAAATACTAATTTGTAAAATAAATTCAAATTTTCTTTTTAAATAAAATAAAAGTACAGAACTATCAAAAGACACTAAAGACAAACAATGTATACAAATTTGACACTACTAGAATAGAATAAAAGGAAAGTGTTATCTTAATGAAGTTACAAATACATCTTAAGGTTATCGTACTTTGAAAATTAAATAAAAGTTTATAATCAAAATTATTAGCCAATGAAACGGATTTTCTTCAATGTTCTGCTAAACATTCCAAACTGGAAAGAATAAGAAACACCGAGATCCAAATGAAAATAAACAAGAAAAACAGTTTTAGATTACATAGAATGCAAACAACTAACATGGTACGGACACGTGAGAAGGATGGAAGATGGAAGGTTACCAAAGAAAATACTAGAATGGGTTCCACGGGGGAGAAGGAATAGAGGTAGACTGGAACACTCATGGATGCAGGAAATACAATAACTGATAAGTCGAAAAGTACTGCTGTGCTTTTCAAACGCGAAGGAGTTTGTCCTCGAGAGCCTCCAGGCCGGCAACCAATTGGAGTCCTGCTGTGTTGTCATATTGCTTTCCCCTTAAGTGGGGCGTGACATGCCCCAAGAGAATGAACTAGGACAGTGTGTGAGAGAGAGGGAATTATGAGCTTGCAACGCTGAGCACGTAAACGTATCTCATTGGCTGCAGATCAGGACTCTTCCCATTTGAAAAGCACAGTAGAAACAGAGGATTGGGAAGATCAGGAAAATTGGAGTAAGAGAATTACAGTGTGAAATTTTGAGCACAGAAAAATGTATGAAACATTGCAAACCTGTATATAAATATCATACCTTGACATTATTCATACTAAGTATGTTCCCACAGTCATCCATGTACTGCTTCAGGTCTTTTTCCAAGTATTCAAACACTAATGTGAGGGATTTTTCTGTATGCACAATGTCGTGCAATGTTACTGTGGAATGAGAAAATATTGGGCATTAGTAATTAGTGATAAAATGATCAGAACATTACAAATGGTTACAAAATAAAATGTGAACACCTTAATACTGAGAGAGGATCTAGTCATGCTTATTTTATAGCACAGGAAAAAAGTTACCAAGTGACAAGGTATAAGAGTAGTGTCATCTGAGGAAACCTTCTTTGAAATATTATGTGTAGATACTAAACCCAAATTATTTTCAAAACCACTCACAATTACTGTTGCTTGAACTAATTAGATGTTAGTGTACTCACAGAAGAATTTTTAACAATGATTCCAAATGGTATGACGAAAATGACTGATTAGCAGTCGACAGATTCCACTCTTAGGTACTCTCAGTAACAGAAATAAAAGTTGTAATACATTCTATAAAATATGAGGATAGTGCTTCTGGAAAATGCACCCTGAACGGTCAATATAGTCCTTTACAGTGTTAAGATGCCACAGAAAAAATGGAATGAATAATCAATGATGGTATAATGAGCAACGTAATCCTTCATACAGAAACTTGCCCGATTTTATTTTCAAGGTGAGGGAAACCAGAAAAATTTCTAGAATATTTGCCTATGTCAGTCATTACATTGGATCTGCATATTGGTTAGCAAGGCTGTTTAAATGCATATCACAGAGAAGGAGAAAGAGGTGTAAGAGGTAAATTCCTGAGTGTTTTCTTAACAAGATTTTCTTAAAAACATGGCAACCTCAGGTTTATTTACTCTAACCATAAAATGTAAAACATTTCCATAACTTAATATTAAAACAAATAGAAAAATTAGCATTTTCCACACATTTTTAGTTATGGCTGGCCCTGGGTATATAGGAAAATTCTACTTACAACCATGCCACAACATAAGTGTGTCTCAAGCACAAGATGCTTTGCTAAGCATTTTGAAGTTTTGACTTATATAGTAAGATAATTTTAAGATTTATGCTGGGTTGCAAGAAAACTGCCATATAAGTAGCTATTCCCTTCTTTACTTAATGGGTAAACTATTGAAGTATCTAAACTTCAGGCAGTTGCAAGAATGACATTATACGATCGGTTAACTGCTCTCATCTTCAAGAAGAGAAGATGCAATTTGACAGAGCTGGCGTAGTCAGGTACATAGTTATCTTAATCACACGTATGAAGTTGCTGTAAGGCAACAGAGCCCACGTAGTCGGCATTCATAAACACCCATATGATGTTGCTGCAACAAACTGCCATGCGTTCAGGATTGCACTTCTAATTTTGCTGATAGTCATTTTATGCTTTCTGCAAGCCAAAATGTAAACAAAAGGAATAGAAGTAAAATTTTTGCTTAAAAGGGATGATGGGTGGCTCCAACAACTTTAATGAGGCAACAGTATGTTCTTAAACCACCACTTATAAACTCAGTATAACTTTGCACCTGCCAGGATTCACTAAAATATGCTGACAGCTCTGATGGTGGAGTGACCTAAACAACATGATTAGCGAGTTGTGTAAACAAGGAGATAGCAGATAGAGGAAGCTCTTCATATTGGGTATAGTAGCTTGTCGAAATTGGAAACATGCATCAGTGTTAAAAATACCGATGAAAATGTATTTTGTGACGAAAGAGGATTTTCAGCACATACGCAATCTTAAACGAAATGCACACAGATCCAATATAGCCTCTTTGTCAGACAAAGATTCTATAATGAACAAAATAGAAACACAACACTTCCTGGCATAAAACTAATAATTCTATGTACACATCAATCGACAATAATGCATACAGCAATAATTTTTATTTACTTATAACTGAGGATGTCATAATATGAAAAAAAAATTAAGAGGAAGCCATGTAATGAAAGCAATAATGGTGGCTGTTCACCAATTGTTTATAGATCTGAGATTTGACCTATAGTGATACTTGATCGATTAGCGTTGTAGATCGGTTTTGCAACTCATTTCAGAGGCAAATTAACACTTTAGCGCTAACGAAACCTTTAAGTGCATTCTTGAAAACAGCATAGACAATGTTTATCTGAAAAGTGCAGGAATCTGCTAAAAGCATGTATTCCTCTGAATCAGGAATTGAATATCCTGTCCAATGAGTGCTAAGATTGAGAAGCTGGTATGAATGTCTGAAGTGCTGATTCGCCAACACTGTACATCAATAGTGCTCTATAGGTAGTTTAGTACCCAAGATATTTATAAACACGTCTTTTTCTTTTAACTGTCATTATTACCATCTTCCTTGAAATCTGATTCAGATTAAATCACATAATATTTCTATCATAGCACTCAATCATTACCATCCTGTAATGATTGAGGATCTTAGAATAGCAAAGTCCAAAGGTTAGTTTCAAGAAAAATGCATTCAAAAATTTCACAAACTTTTTTCTCTATGTTACACAAAGTAGCATATGGGCCAACATGATCATCATGATCACCATCATCATCATCATCATCATTGCTGATTTATTTTATTATATAGATTTTTATCTTACTTTTTTTTTCAATACCCATTTTTACTGCATACAGCACCACAGGTGGCACACTGACAATACATGAAATGAAATAATTGGGAAAGGATACATTCCAGGACTATGTTGTCGTTTTATTTTTTGAGCCGGAGGTCAGAGTAAAACCAAGAAAAGACCTGTCAGGAAGGACCGCTCTGGTAGGATATGAACAGCAGACCTTCCATTTACAAGTCTGTCATAATGACCTTGGCTACTCATACCAGTGTTCATGCTAAGAGCAACCGTTTTATTATCAATGACTTTTGGTGAACTATACATAAGACATTTACAAAATTATGTGTTGAGACTGTAGCGGAACATACTGTCAATAAGAAAACTGGAAACCAGGAAAAAAGAACATATTCCAGATGCAAACTGGGAAACAAGCCTAAAAGTCAGCAGTTGCTCATGATTTTTTAGTACAAACCATGAAATAATAAACAATATCATGCATCTGAAATTCACCAATAACCCAACAGCACTTAACTCATGGGAAAATATACACATTATGAAGAATTATACCACCCACCATGTGATTTTAAATTTTCCTAAGAATACTCAATATCGCAGCATCTAAGGAGCGCCAAATCATACCAAGGATCAGTAGTTAGACTTCAACTGAAGATGAGATCAAACATTTCAAAACATATGTCTTGATTTCAAAACAGCAAGTGCAGTGAGTGTTACCAATTCTGACTCAAATAACATGTTATATGTTATTTGCCAACATACAGTAATAAACAATCCCTTATACAAATTAGAAAGCATTCCTTTAAGTAAAGAGGAAAACAGTCACAGAGACTGCACTGTTTCAGTAGCCAACTGCAGTTGTTTTCAAATGAGATGATGTCTATGCTTGAACGTCATGAAACCATCAACCAATGGGAGTCTTGCAGTGTTATCATATTGTACTCCCACTAGTAGGGTGCTATGCATCAAGTGAATCCTTCTCTCAGAAATACCACTTATACTAGGTCCAAACATTTTAAGTCGCAAAAATTAACCCGTAAGATAAGTAGAGGAAAACATTATTTATTTATGCCAACAAACCTACTGTTGGTGTTTTTAAACACACAAGCCGTGTGTGGGCAATGTTTGAGAGGTAGAACTGGAACTTAAAAATTCAATGCCACAGCTGGGATTTGAACCAAAGGCATTGAATTTTTAAGTTCCAGTTCTACCTTTCAAGCATTGCCCACACATGGCTTGTATGTTTAAAAACACCGACAGTAAGTTTGTTGGCATAAATAAATAATAATTACCATCTGAAGGTTAATCCCGGGACATAAGGTACTTGCAATAGTAAGTCACCATTGGGGTAATTGTCTCTGATGTGCCTTTGTGGTTTACCGGGAAAATTACGAACTGGTTTGCGAATTCAATGTCATTCTGGCAGGTTGTCACAGTACCTTAATGGTTAGAGCACCTGCCTGGTAAGCGGAGGGTCTGTGGTTCAAATCCCACCTGTGGCACTGAATTTTTAAGTTCCAGTTCTACCTCTCAAAGAGGGTAATATATTTAACACAACAGAAAAAAAAAACATATTATAAGTTCAAATATGTTTTCATAATACAAATGAATAAACACACCCATATACAGTTGAACCTGCTTAATATGTAACCCAGTTCTACATAATTTGCATTTATATGTACATTTTTGTAGGTCCCTGCATAATGTAGTTTAGAAACCTGTTAATAGAACCTTATTTATGCATAATGCATTTATACATAATATGCAGTTATACATATTAAATTTCAGTGAAATACAACTAAGTTGTACATAATTATAATGAGCATATATTATCTTAAAAGAAGCTCTAGTCATATTTTCCTTCTCTGTTGACAAAGACCCAACCTGAGCGGGTGGCCTCCAGCGCGATGTCATAGCAACAAATGAGAAGTAAACAAACATTTTTGGTATCTGTTGTTTACTGTTGAACAGCAGTTTGTCTTTCAGTTCTTAGTTTTTTTAATCAGCCATGAAGAACAGAAAAAGGAAATGTTACACACATCAGAAAGTAAAATTCGTACGAGAGGTCAAACCTAATTCATACAAAACCAAAACCGAAATTGCCTGACTTAGGAATTACTTATACCATGGTATGTACAGTGATTAGTAACAGAAATGCTATTCTGGATAAGTTTTTAAAATTGGGTGCAAAATCAACAAAATGCAGCCGTAAGCAGGAAGGGAGATATGCTGATTTGAAAATGGCACGTTTCACATAGTTCCAGGAGAAAGGGCTGCAACTCTACCAATCAGTGGTGACATGCTGAAAACAAAAGCGATGGACTTAGCTAAAATTATGAACATTACGGTTAATTTCAAGGCTTCATCAGGATGATTGCAAGTATTTAAAGATCGTCATGGAATCACAGGTAAAACAATTTGTGACAAGTCGAATGCTGTGGATGACATCATGGTGCAACACCAGATAGAAGAGGTTCTACCGGTAATCATAAGTGATTATCAGCCTCAAGACATCTACAACTGTGCTGAGCCTGCCCAATTCATCAATCTCCTTCCCAGCAAGACATCAGCTGATAAGGGTAAATCATGCCATGGAGGCAAGAAAAGTCAAATTTGCGTAACAGTTCTTCTTGCCACCAATGCAAACGGATCAAACTTCTCAAACTTGTGATAGGAAACTCCAAGAATCCGGGATGTTTTAAGGGTGTGAAAACAAAACCTACGGAATATGAATCCAATAGGAAGTCTTCGATGACTATGATTTTAATGGAACAGTGGTTAAAGAAACTGGACATTAGAATGAAAAGGAAACAGAAAAAGATCATCCTTTTTATGGATCGATGTGCAGCACATTCACCTCAAATAATTTTGGAAAATGTGTGTGTGGAATCTTTCCCTTCTAACTGTACCAGTGGTCCACAGTCACTTGATTTGGACATCATTGCAAACTTCAAAGTTCATTATAGAAAAATGCTGGTTCAACATTTAATAACGCTCACTGATGCAGGAAATGAAAGTCTCGCCATTAACTTACTACAAGCAATGGAATTTATTTTGGCTACCTGGAAGCAGGTGTCATCCTCCATGATTAAACACTGTTTCTTCAAATCTGGTATCTTACTATCTGGTCTCTGATGATGGTGATAGTACTGACAGTGATGAAGTTGTGCCTATAAATGAGCTAGCTCTATCAGACGGTGCAAATTTCAATACATTTGTACATTTTGATGACACTCTAGCTGTGTGTGTAGAACTACAGGATGTGGAGATTATTGTTGATGTGTGCCAGAAACACGGCGGTGATGAAGAAAGGGGACCAGCTTCAAGCGACACCAACAGTAATTGGGATGACGACTCAAATCCTAAAATACCTAAGATGAGTAAAATGTTAAGTGCAATAAATGTGTATAGGCATTACATCAGTGTGAAAAGTTGTACTGAAAAGGCCCTAAGTTCATTAATAAGTTTGCAAAATGAGGTGTATGCACTTAATGCAAGAAAAGTGAAACAGGCCAAATTAACTGATTTTCTTTAAAGCAGGACCAAGTTCAAAATAATGTTTTTTTCATACATATCTTTGTTGTTTATAAAATTTTCCAAATGTAGGCTCACTGTATTGCTTTTTTTTTTTTTTTAAAATTATGATGCATTATCAAAATCTCATTTGTAAGTATTTCTGAGTTATAAGTAATTCTCCATCTTCTCCTTGATATATGCATAAATCAGGTTCAAATGTATTTGATTGTATCCATACAGGCATTGAAGTAGCCACAATTTATCCAAGGGCTATTCTTTTCAAACTTCCAATAGCACCTGCAGGTGGCTCAAGTAGTGACCGGAGATGGGGGTCTGTATGGTGTGATTGGCTATCTTCTCACCAGTATTAGCATCCCTGCAGGTGAAGTGATCAGTTAAAGCTTGGTTAACCTCTTGAGCGATGGCCATTTAAACGTCCGCGAGCCGAGAACTGCTAGCATTTAAATTGTTAAATGCTCTTTGTATATAAACAGCTGTATTTTGTGTAAATATTAAGTTATTTTAATGAAACAAAAACTGGTATAAAACTCGTTATTTGCAGTATAAATGTACGTCATCAGCAAAGTTGAGTCATATTTACAAAACGTTGAAATGGCACAATTTTGTTTCACTGTGGTGAAAAGTCAACTTTGCTCTGTCGAACGCATCTAATATAAGTTCTCGGAAAGATTCAGTAAAGAAACACCCATTGTATGTGTGGCTAATTCGTCAGCATACTGTGTAATAAAGCGCTACTGCATGCGTGGGCTCTTGAGTCATCAGAATAGATCAACATTACAACTTTTTTATTTATGCCAACAAACTTACTGTTGGTGTTTTTAAACACACAAGCTGTGCGTGGGCAAAGTTTAAGAGGTAGAACAGGAACTTAAAAATTCAATGCCACAACTGGGATTTGAACCACAGACCTTCCGCTTGCCGGGCGGACGCTCTAACCACTGAGCTATTGTGACAAACTGCCAGAATGGCATTAAATTCTCAAGCCAGTTCATATTTTTCCTGGTAAACCACAAAGGCAGTCTCACATCAGAGACAATTACCCCAATGGTGACTTACTATTGCAAGTACTTTATATCCCAGGATTAAATAACCTTCACATGGTAATTATTATTTATTTATGCCAACAAACTTACTGTTGGTGTTTTTAAACACACAAGCCGTGTGTGGGCAAAGTTTAAGAGGTAGAACTGGAACTTAAAAATTCAATGCCACAACTGGGATTTGAACCACAGACCTTCCGCTTGCCGGGCAGACGCTCTAACCACTGAGCTATTGTGACAAACTGCCAGAATGGCTTTAAATTCTCAAGCCAGTTCGTATTTCTCCTGGTAAACCACAAAGGCAGTCTCACATCAGAGACACCTCCAAGATTTTTATTGTGTTCAAAGCATTAGCATGGGCAACATCCAAGAAATTATTTAGAGTTGGAGAAAACTTAGGCTCTTGCTCTTTGTGAGTGTTCTTCTTCTTATGAGCACTTTTTTTCGCAGATTGTGCCACTCTAAATACAGGTCTGTAAGTTTCTTTGTGCAGTGACATAAAGCTCTTAGGAAAATTCTAGCATTTTCCCAAAATATTACACGTTCACGCGTAACTAAATTAGCACTTTCATTGATAATCAATTTCATTTTGCATACAAACACTAAATAAACACAAAACTGGCAGACACAATTGGACCAATTGACAGATCACATTAAATGCACGTGTTATAACAAGATTTACATATGAAAGACAAAAAGAAACTTACCTACCAGAATAAAGGAAATTTCAGAAATATAAAACTGAAACCAGATGACAAACCATCAATAGCATGGCATTTTTGGAGGGAACACCATAATATCCAAGAAAATCTGAAGCTACTAAACTTACAGCAGGTGGATCATGGAAAAATATGTAAAAACAAAGACAGAATTATGAACTTTGATATCCTACCTGGTGACATGTTACCAAAAGATTCGTGCACCCACCACCAGGGAGAAGTGCATCCACTTTGACCAAAACTAGCAGTCAATGCAGAGCTGATGATTAAAGTAAAAGTTTTCAAACATGTTCTGAATGAATGCAAAGTAAGTGATGTATAGATAATTCTACTAAATTAATAATTTAGACTCAACAAAGCAAAACATTGATATCACAGTTACAGAAATAACCAAATGAAGATAAGCACCTAAGGTACTAACCAGACCTAGTCTAAACAAACTCAAGGTAAGATAAGAATTGCAAGTTTTATTTCTGTCATTAACACCTTTCTGTTGTCTATTTAAACACCCTGGATGGCATAAGGGGCAGTCTGATTATGTAAAATGGGACATAATTTAATTTTTACTCCTCAAAATAACATCTTTATTATACCTACCAATATTTGCATGCCTTAGCTCTTTCAGCAAAGACACTTCCCGGATGGCAGTACATGGAGCACCTTCTTCATGCTCCAACCTTATTTCTTTTAAAGCTACAAGATTATCAGTCAGTCGTGACTTTCCTTTGAACACGGTGGCATAGGTACCCTGGAACAGAGAAAGTAATTATCTGTGTTTAATAATTTCTTTGTTGAAAACAAATGTATAACAAAGCAGAAGGTGAATTTTGTTTTGAGAAACTAAATGAATTTGAAGCAATGCTAGATAAAAGCAGAAACTATTTCAGAAAAAGCGTTTTAAGCTGTTTAAATCAATCTGTAACTTTTGTCATAACAGGAAATTATATATTCTGTTATATGTCCTCACAGGCCTCAAAAAACGAATTTTCATGAGATATGATTTCTCGGTGTGCCTTCACAAATCAGTGTCAAAATTTATTAGATTAATTCACTATTGTGTGAACTTAAAAGTTTGTATCACCACCATTATCAACATGATTTATAAAATGATTAACATAATATCAAAGTCCCAACTTAAAAGAGGATACAAAGAAGGTAAGACGTTTTCAAAAATGCTTTACTTAAGAAATGTAAATTCGTAGGACTAGATATCAAAAAGTGACAAAAACTATCCTTTAGTTTTCAAGTACTGAGCGATTAAAGTTTAAGAAAGGAGAATGTGACATCACTGCAGCCTACTGGTAAAAGCAAGTGGGTATTCAATCTATTAATGAATATCATTTGACTGATGGGTTATTGATTTGGTTTACTCCTAAATTCATAGATAGTGTATTTTTTTTTTAATTAATGTCCTCCAACATTGTGTCATATCAGACGGGTAGATAGTGCAGACAGAACTTTATAAATCACAAATGTATTAAATTAAAATTTGCTGGAGATGATTAAGTTAAAATTAAATATTCACTATCTTACGATAAAACATTTTCAGAATAGGATTCCATGAACCACGACTGGTAAAGCTGAAAATGTGGGCAGCGGTCAGTAAAACTTGTTCTGAGAGATAACTTGGTATGTAACACCTGTGTATTTGAGTTTGACTTACCCATTTCCAGGTAATACACTCATACATCATGTTTATCTCTTTTGATATTATCAAATGCCTTCTGATAATCTATAAACAATAAATGGAGTTCTTTATTAAACTCCCTTTGTCGCTTTTCCTCTGTTAAAACTGTACATTTATGCTTTCGTTTTTAGTTTGCCACAGAACCAGTGGTTTCAAATTTCTTCACAATGTTGAGAATTGTAAATCTGGAAGGAGGCATTTCACCAAGGAACGTTTGAATATATGCTGTGTTAACACAGCTTGGTGATTCCCATTACTAAAAACTTTTACACACGAAAATGCGTTGCTCTAGAATCAAGCACCTGTTCACATTGGTGGCCGGTACAATACTGCAGAGTGGAGTGCACACCACTAGGCTGCGCGCAAAACGGCAGCCAGTAGTGGAGGAATCCATCAAGATCGCAGGAGAGGTGATATGCTGTGTACTCCGTTAGGTTTAAATGGAAAACCCTGTACTTATGATTAGCTACTTATATGATAGGTTTTTATTAACAAGAAGTTACATTAGGTTGAGTTTCTCTTTTTAATATGAGACATTTTTTAATAATTTGAAGCTTTCTCGGCTTTGGTTATTGATAGTTTCTCAGGCTAATAGCCAGGTCAAATTTGGGTAACTGCCCAAGCTTTCAGTGACTAACTCTGCCGTCATCCTCAGGGGAACTGAAGCTTGACTACTGCTGTCACAATAATTATTCCTAGCCAGTGGTGAATAAGATCTGCCTAATTTCTTCCCATTTGTCGAGCTCTGGCCAATGGAGACACAAGTACCACGGAGTAAGTAATATGAATCGGTTGGAGAATTCAGTGACATTCTGGCAGGTTGTCACAGTAGCTTAATGGTTAGAGCATCTGACTAGTAAGTGGAGTGTCTGTGGTTCAAATCCCAGCTGTGGCATTGAATTTTTCAGTTCCGATTCTACCTCTTAGATCTTGTTTTATTCCTGAAATAAATCTTTTAACACAGTTTCACAGAAACATTGCAATGAAATGTTAATTTCATGTTAAAACATAAATAAATGTTCATTTCGTGAGTAAATATTGCAATAAATTATTAATTTTGAGGTAAATCATAAACACTCATTTAGCGAGTTGCATTAAAATTCACGTTTAATCGCATGAGAAAAAGTTGGTAACTATGCGGACAATCGCATGAGAAAAAGTTGGTAACTATGCGGACAACCGCAATAGAATTCATTCTTAAATCTTTTTATTGCATATTAACATATTTCGTGTCACCACGGTCCACCAAAAAATTGTGTCCCAATGCATAGTACACTTGTATGATACTGTTTGTCAAGAGCCTGAGTTGTCTGATTTAGAACATATATGCCCCTATTTATCCTCCCTTTTTTTTTTTCAATGTTCTCTGCATGGTTATTCCATTTTAAATTGTCTATTACTAATCTAAAGAAACTGGTTTTTGTTACCTGTCTGATTTGGCTCCCCTCAATTGTTAATTTAACATTTGCTTGTATCTTGTTCTTGTTAATTTGTATTCATTCCATTTTATTTCCATTTCATTTCATGCTTAATCCTGCCAGATGTTTGCTTACAATTCCTAGCAGTTGATTTTATTTTGTCTCAGTTGCTGTATTACCAGTGATAATTGTGTCAGCATATCCTATGGCTTATCCCCATGCATCTTGCATTGCTTGAAATTTGAGTTTATATTAAGAAGAAATAAATATGGTCCTAATTTTGATCCTTGTGGTACAGCATGCATTGACTGACTTTCTTTAATTTCCCTCTATATTGTGCATCACATTGCCCGCTGCCCTGTAGCTATGATTTTATCCATTCTGATGGAATTCTCCTTGTAATTTTCTAATTAATCTCTTAATATCTATGCAGTCACATACTTCTGACTAATCAAGGAAAACAGCTGTTGTATAGTTCTTTTTATCAATTGCTTTTATAATAATTTTCTTTGCAAATTGCATTTATAGTTGATTTCTTTTTTATTTTGGGATACAAGCTGGTACTGAGACATAATACCGAAATTGTTAATGTAGTTTTGAAGTTAGTTAAAATCTATGAGTAGGATACTTACTCTTTAGTTTCACTTAGTATGTTATGTTAAACACTTCTATAAATCTTATACAACAGTTTTAAAGTTGTTTTAAGAATAAACCTCCCATTAGTTTTGAGAAACTAGAGCATAGAGACACAGTCAACAGTTTTCCATTACTAATTTAGGGCCCTTCTGTTTATAAACTGATCTGATCACAAAACCTGCTTTACTGGGGAAGGTTCCAGATTTAAGGGATGCATTTGTTATAGGTATATGTAATTATCTTTACTAATTCATGTTTACAGCAATTAACCATTTCATAAGAGTATTAAGTTAAGCCAATAGACCTTTTGCATGTTAGCAAACTGATCTGATTCAAAACATCCTTTTTTGTAATTATTATTTATTTATATCAACAAATTTACTGTTGGTATTTTTAAACACACAAACTGTGTGTGGGCAATGTGGGGAAAAAAAATCCTTTTCTGTCATTTCCAGCAAGATCATGGAATTACATTCCAAAATTTCTTTTATACCATAACCCCTTTTTCATTTTAGTGCCTAAATACCCACAATATTTACATAATATTCATTGAATGAACAGATAATACTTCCTGGAGCTCTTATTATCAAATTATTTTCTTTAATTACCACGTTTTCACCCATTTTGTAAACTTTCTGTGTATATATTGAGTTTATTATGCAGCACTTTGTTCTAGTTTTGTTTTCGGAATTTTGTATCAGGGTTTCATTGTGCAGTTTTCCTTTTTGCTTTATTTATTACTTTATTTAGGTTATTCTATAGTTGTCTGTGTAAGTAAGATTTTCCACTCAAGTTAAGGAGCTTTTATAGAATTTAGAAATTGCGTTCTTTTTTTAGATATATTCAGACATTTAGAAGTCCATTTGACTGTTTCACATTCGTTACTTTTTACAGATGTAGTGGCATTGCCACAAGACATGTTTTAGCTTATGGTTTTCATTTATTTCCACTTGTTTTTTCCTACCTATATATGTCTCAATCTGTTTAAGGATGTTTACCAAATGTGTTTTTTATTTAAGTCAGTTATTGCAATCATACCTAATACTTTTTATGATATAAGTGATAGCTTTGCTCTTTCATGCAAACAGTAACACACATGAATATCTTCTGCATAAATTATCATCAGATAATTCTCATTTACTATGTTATTTAGTATACCAACTGCTCAAGTGTATGAGGGTCAGTCAAATGAAAATGAGATAGAAAAAAACAGTAAGTAAACTGTATAAGTAATCACCATAAATATTTACACATTTATCCCACTGTGACCAAAGGCAGTTAATGCCTTCATAGAAAAATGTTTGCAATTGCCTACGAAAGCATGATTGAACCCAGGCCTGCACCTCTTCATCCGAAGCAAATTGACAGCCACGAATGTCATTCTTGAGGGCTTCAAAGATGCGGAAATCACATAGGGAGAGATATGGACTGTATGGAGGATGCGTAAGAGCTTCCCAGTGGAACTTCTGCAGGGTAGTCAAAATAACCTTGGCGACATATGGTCAGACATTATCATGCAGCAGAGTGATGCAGTCCATCAACATTCCTGGGTGTTTGGACTTGATGACATGCTTCAATGTTTGCACAGCTTTCACTACGTCTCATTCCTCTTTCCCAGCCTCCATAGCGATGTTGGATGCACACAGAACTGACTTCAAGCACGTCTAGCAGACAAATGGTGCAGCGGTGAACATTCACACACAATTCCCAACAGAGGGCAGTTCTATACACACACCTAGCAGTGTTGCCAACTTCTGTGCCATGCTTATTGTATTGTCTGTCTTGTTTTTATTCAACTGACCCTCATACATTATGAGAGATTATGCATGTTAGTTTTAACCACCTGGAACAGAGCTATTAACTTTTAATCTGAGCTGTTTATGCTAATATGGATTAAACTAGATCCTTCATAGACAAACATAAAATGGATATAATCTGGTTAAAATATGATGTAACTTTGCTTCAATACTTATACCATTGTTTGGGAAACTGACCCAAAATTTTTAAAAAAAATATGCAACTAAAAACAGCAACTTACCTGACCAAGTTTGTCTAGCTTGGTGTATGTCTCCATTCGACCAAACCCAATTTCAGACAATGACTGGCGGCGAGAAGATCTACTTAGTGGTCCTTCAATAGTAGGACTTGCATTCTGCTTTGCTACAAATGACTCAGGTAAATGAAGATCTGCTGGCAGTGACAATCGTTTATTTATGTCCTGCTGCAAAATCCAAGTTCAGCATCAAATTCACCACAGATGACAATATGAAGCAATAGAGAGAGGTTAGTATAAGTGAAACAAAAACATTTACTTTGATACTGGAATTATTTACAGGTAAGATCAAAAGCTTTATAATGAAATGACAGCGAGATAGATAAATAATAGCAATAAAAATTTGTCTGTTAAAATCAATGCATAATGTGTAATATTTGGTCAGAGAATTCAACCAGCAAACCTTAGGTCAGATCCCTGGAAAGTCAGTTATGTTAAAGATTCAAGTTATTGCCAAGGGATATAGGATAGAATTTTGAAAAGTAGAGTGGGAGATGAAATTCTTGAAATTTTAGAAAGTCACATACAGGGCTTTCGAATTGGTTCTTCACCGCCGCACAGCCTTTTGCCTGTGCGAGTTTGAAGCTGCCGTGGCCGGGTTTGCCGCTACTAACAAGCAGGACGTAAAACATGTATAAAAATCTTACCTTATAGAAACTGCTGGAAATATCATGAACGACGGTTTAATCGATCCACAGCTTCTGTTCTTTTCAGATGAGGCGTGGTTTCATCTAAATGGTCGCGTAAACACTCATAACAGTCGGTATTGGGTATCTCAGAATTCACATCGCATTCAAGAAATCCCTCATTATGATCAGAGATTTGGAGTTTGGTGTGCTGTTAGTGCTAGACGCATAACTGGTCCAATATTTTACGACCAGACCATAAATAAAGGGAGGTACCAAAATTACATTTTGACCCCATTTTTTCATGAACTGACAGAAGAAGAGAAATCATATGGGTAGTTTCAACAAGATTCTACTACTGCAAATACAGATCGTGACTGAAAAAATGAGGTCAAAATGTCATTTCGGTACCTCCCTTTATTTATGGTCTGGTCGTAAAATATTGGACCAAATTTGTGTCTAGCGCTAACAGCACACCAAACTCCAAATCTCCGATCATAATGAGGGATTTCTTGAACGCGATGTGAATTTTGAGATGCCCAATACCGACTGTTATGAGTGTTCACGCGACCATTTTGATGAAACCACGCCTCATCTGAAAAGAACAGAAGCTGTAGATCGATTAAACCATCGTTCACGACATTTCCAGCATTTTCTATAAGGTAAGATTTTTATACATGTTTTACGAGTGGCTTGTTAGTAGTGGCAAGCTAGATATAAGCTCAAACATTGCACGAATAACCTCAGGTATGCTAACACTAACATTAGCAGATATTATAACGACTGGCAGGTAAATACCTGTGCAACACTAGATATAAGCTCAAATTGCACGAATAACCTCAGGTATGCTAGCAGTAACATTAGCAGATATAATAACGACTTGCAGGTAAATACCTGTGCAACCCTAGACTTAAGCATCGCACAAATTACATCATGACCAACAGGCCTATGCCTGTGCAACCTAATCATAAGTAAGCGTAACTGCGTCTAATATCAATACAAATTTAACAATGCATTTATCTCTCTTGGTCATGTCCAGGTTTCATGGGCATTACCAAAAAGCAACAATTGACTCGCTCGCATGAACTCATGCCAGCTTAAAGCTTTCAATTACTAACCGGGGTGCTATGCGGGACCCGACTAACGCACGATGATGCACGAAACCTTTAGCATTGTACGAACTAACACGTGGAGGGGTTTTTTAGTGAGTAACCCTCCCCCTTCAGGGCGCAGGGACCCTCACACTGTTGGCCTCAGCATGTCGGCCTCCGCCTGTAACGGGTTTTTCCCCTCCACGGTAAAAAAAAAAAAAAAAAGTAGTGGCAAACATGGCCACGGCAGCTTCAAACTCGCACAGGCAAAAGGTCGTGCTGTGATGAAGAACCAATTCGAAAGCCCTGTAGTAACAGTCGCTTTTCAGATACAAATTAGCAGTTTAAGAGTTGCCAATATGTATAGGAACGTTGTTAGGGAGTGAAACTTCATAAACAGAAGTTAATAATAGAGCATGTGTTTCTAAAATTGACATTCTTTCGCATTGTGTTTTCACAGTAGTACAAAAGCGTTTTAGTATGTATTTCTAAAATTGACATCTTTCACATAATGTTTTTACAGCAGTACAGAAGTGTTTGTGGTGATTGATTACTGGAAATTAATAGCGCAAAAAGACTATGCTCATGTTGTCTAGACAGCAGCAGATATGAAGGAACCTTCCATTGTTTGTAGTGTTTAATGCTGCTTTTACTACATATGGCACTGCAGGTGGTGACACTGGTGATGCATGGAATGAAGATGGAGCAACGGTGGAATGAGAGATGGTGAGGGAAGCCGGAGAACCCAGAGGAAACCTGCCCCAGTGCTGCTTCATCCACCACAAATCTCACATGCAGTTCCCTGGGATCGAACCCGGCAGCTTTGGTGAGAAGCGAATGGTCTAACCACTCGGCTACCGCGGTGCCAAGGAACCTTCCGCTTAGCATTCCTGTGACTCACAGCAACTTGGCCTTTGCATTATTATTGCACAAACAATTATTTTTAAACCATAAAGTATAGATACAACAGAAGTTTGCAGATATAATTCACTAGCTACAATTTCGACTGATAAAATTCAGAAACAGTTTAAATCTTGAAAATGCAAACAGTCAGCAGCTAACTACCAACAGATTATTAGCCTCCATTAAATTTATCAGCTAACTTAATTGGTGTTGTCCATTCACACCCACCCACGCATACCCTAAGGAGAAGGTCTGACAGTTTAATACTGGAGCAGCTGGTAGTAGATTGGAGTCAATGTCAAAGGTGACTCTTCATGCTTTACGAACTTAACACTTTTGTTTCTGAATCTCTGTGAATCTCTTCAACAAGCTCCCTCATTTGCCAATACAAAGGGTCACCATGTTTTCTTGTTCCTTCATCTTAAAGAAGGGAGAATATTATAAATGGAAAAAAATAACAAAAAATGAATAAATACATGCATACAATTAAAATCATCAATAATTAATATGGTTTTATTCATAAAGGAGTCATCATGATCTATAAGCCTTGATACTTGCAGCTGAAGAAGTAAAACCTAATGTTGCAAAAAATATACTTCTGCACCACAAATGTTCCAATGGTAACTGATTGAAATGTCAGTGCATCTGTTGTCACAATGCATTCCTGATTAAGACATGGTTTTAAGAGTATTTGCGGTGAAGTACACCTCACTGTTATTACTGGACCATGCTTGGTACAGCTACTATTGCATAAGAAACCATCTTGAGCAGAAGTGGTAGAAAAGCAAGGGATAAACAAACCATAACCTGTCACATCTGTAAATAAACTTAAAAGAAAGGCATGCATTTTGCTTACTATTATTTTGCATAAGATCAGTGGCAGGTAACTACATAAGCTTAGTTATGGGAATAACCAGAATTCCGTAACCAAAATTAATAGTTTAGTAAAGAAGTAATTTAATTGTTCTATGATAAGCTTTAAAGAGCAACTTCTTACAGCTAAGAAGTGATAGCCTTGAAAAACATCATAAATGTGCCACAAAACTTGCGTTCATTTATAACTTTACATGCATTAAACATTAAAAACGCTGCTGTTATAGGCATAGATATGCATTTTCTATACTTTTAACCATCATTTATTTCTGCACCCTCTTCCAATGCACACAAGCATAATGTTTTTTTATTCTTGATTTATACATGATATCAATACTCTATGCCTAAAAATTTTTAATCCACTATCAAAACACTGAAAAAATTAAAATTAAACGAACTGACTCACCTCACTCAGCCGCCTGTTCTTTGGGCGAAGCTTAACCGGTGAAGTAACTTCATCTGAGGCTCCAGAGGCTTCCTCTGATTCTCCATCTGAACCAATCCTAGGATTTTCATGCACTACACCTGAAAAACATAAAATATCACAATTATTTTGCAGAACTTTCTTGGTGCCATCGAATGTGACAATCTGTTTAAACAAAATGTAAACACAGTAAAACCTTGTTAAATCAGTTAACATATAATCTCGACATGAATTATAAGGGGAAAAGTGAAGCAATAGTAAGGAAATTGAACAGTTATGATGCTGACAATTTGGAATAACAGATGAATACACAAAATAAAATCAAAATTGCAATATTGTATGTATTAGTATCTACATACTTTCAGATCCCCTTGTGCAGGGATTGAGGCTCATTTTGAGTAAATTGTACAGGAATTGTTCACTATTACACAACTAGCCATATATGACAAAACCAATTTTTTATAATCCATGTTGCTCTTTTTACCTGCAACGCTCTGCTTCACAATTTAGCTTTGCAGAAGATTCTTTATTTTTACATTCAACTATCTTTCTTCAATCTTCAGTTAGTGTTACAAATTTAAGTATAGATCTCATTCTGCACACTTCAGTTGTAGAGTAGGAACAGTAGTTCTATGGTGGTGACCTCCTTTCCTAATGCACTAAAGAGAGTCTATGCCTAGTGCCTTTGCTGCTAACAGCCACCTGTTAGATGAGGTGGGTGTTCGCTCACAGTACGACACACCACCATTGGATGACTGGTTTATTGTCACTCTGTTCAATTTTCTTTATCATTATTCACATTAATACTAACAAACCCAATTACATAAATACTTATGCTAGGATGTAGGTTTCATTCTGATATTATGGGCCTACCTTCTTCCTTGTATTGCATAACTGCCTTCAAAAATGAAACACGAAAGGTTCAAATATTGTACATTTCCCGAATATTCTTATGTTCTTTTTTGTTTTTTGTATCTTGAATCCCATGTGTCTCAAAATTATTTTCATACTTTTGCTACTTCCATTAAAATTAATAAGTTCCCGGAGTTTAGGTAGCAATTTATTGATGTTGGGCCGCATTTCTTGAACAATGATAAATATTACCCCAAAGAACACATTTGTAAAAATCATATTTATCTGTGATACGCTTTGTTAATGGTACACTTTGCCAGGAGTTTCAAAGGAAGTGCCTTGTTTTCTGCAGTTTTCCTTTCTTGCACTTTCTTCAATGGAATCAATAACTTACCACATGTTGTTTCACATTTCATGAATGCATGGACATTATTCACAGCTCGCCTTGTTTGGTTATACAAAGTTTTTGTCATGTTTCGATAAAATTGGAAGAATTTCAGTTTGTGCAAGAATGCAAAAACATAAGAACTTCCAACAAACACACCGAAACAATATATAAAATCCAAGTTTAATTACAGAAACATATAGAAACTAAGAGGTAGAACTGGAACTTAAAAATTCAATGCCACAACCGGGATTTGAACCACAGACCTTCCGCTTGCCGGGCGGACGCTCTACCACTGAGCTATTGTGACAAACTGCCAGAATGGCATTAAATTCTCAAGTTAGTTCGTATTTTTCCTGGTAAACCACAAAGGCAGTCTCACATCAGAGACTTTGCCCACACACGGCTTGTGTGTTTAAAAACACCAACAGTAAGTTTGTTGGCATAAATAAATAATATAGAAACTAATTTATGCACAGAAAGTTCAATATAGCATCAACAGCTGGCACGGGAGATGTTACTCATACTACTGGTTCTGTTAGATGGAAATGATTGCACTCACTGTGCATGCCTGAGAACTTAGGCTCATTGACTGTTCAGATAACCATTGCACATCCAGGCTTCAGCACAGAACTATTGTCCCTACTGTAAACATACATCTCTCTCATTGACACCAAAAGCTAAAAAAAAAATGCTTTAAAACAATGGTACCATTGTCCAACAACTTGCATTGTTGTTTTTAAATGCAATGTGAAGAAAGTTTATCAAATTGAATGTTCTTTGCATATGTACCTCATTTTCAAAATGGCTGCCATGAAAGAAATTTTGTTATTAGTTATTTCTGTTAAGTTTCAGAAAAGCCTTTCACTTTCAGAAAACTCTTCACCCAGGTTAATCTGGATTAACTAGGTTTTACTGCACTGTATTCAAGTTCACCAATACTTCAACATGGAACAAAAAATAGTCATTTTGATTCATAACATTCTGATAGTTACAAATGTACACCAATTTACTTAAAATCTACAATTTAAAGCATTCCTATTAATTGAGAGCCCCAATTATGCATAAAGCTGTATAAATGAGTTAATGCACTCTGCTAGTCAGCTCATACAAATAAAATACATTTGGAGTCACATGCAGTTAAGGAAATAAGAATTTTCTCTTTATGATTTTGTTAATTATCAAATTAAAGACAAGGAATAAATTAAGGACTTTTAATAATGCTGCATGCTCAGTATAACTATGAATTGAAAGGTATCATGAAAGCAGTGCATTAAAGTAAAACAAAATTCCCTACAATACAATTATCAACAGGACAATTTTGTTACCACAGCATAACATAAAGTGTATTAATCTTAAATGCTTCATTAATCTACACATTAGTGGACCCTTAAATCAAGAGTTATACAGTGGCAATGGTGATTACATTTGCTGAAAATCCTGCCAACTGTGCTGTGTATTTGAAACAGTGGGGGGACGGAAGAACATGATGTAAATGTGCCTAGAATCCCCTGGGCATCCTAAGTTAGTAGCTTTACCTAATGAGAGAAAAAAAACTATTAGAAGTAAACATGATAAGCATAACTAGCTCAGAGCATGAACCGAACCAGATTATCTAGTACAGGTATGGTCATTCTTGACTTTGCATGCCACCATGAGTCAAGGCAACCTCCACACCTCTCCTCATTTGCTGTTTACAACACACTAGATTCTTAAACCAGTAATGGATACTGCTGTACACAAATAGGAGATGCATGCCACAGGAGGTCGGACATTTAGGAAAGAATGGCTCTTTCATATTTTGTAGCATACATAGATGGATAAAGAGAGAGTTGGTCTGGGTAGCTCAGTTGGTTAGCCACTAGCCTAATAATCCAAAGGCTGCAGGTTCAACCCTGGCCCACACCGGTAGTTTTTAAGCTTGCTTAAAAATGACAGCCCCATGTCAGTATATTTGAGGTCTGTTCAAAAAATTCCAAAACATTTGTAATTTTGCGCTAATGGAGTGTTGGAGCAAAATGCAATTGGCATACCTGCACCTGTGTTTAATGTGAACTTGCTGGAAGTTTCATTATTGTATGTCAGTTATTGTTCAGTGATGTATTGAATAGCATGTTGTCCCACAGTTTGAGTAGCAACGCATTTGCATTAAATTTTGCATGAAACTTAAAAAACCTTTACATAGGCACACCAAATGATACAGGAAGCCTATGGTGATGAGTAGTTAAGCCATGCTTGGTATTACAAATGGTTCACATGGTTTCTGACCCTCGTTCAGGACGCCCTTCGACGTCTACCAGCAATGGTCATGTCAGAAACGTCATCGAAATTGTGCATGTCAATTGAAGACTGATTGTCCAAGAGATTGCAGAAGAATGTAACATTTCAACCGGATCATGTCATGAAATCCTGACACAGCATCTCGGAATGCAGTGTGCTGCTGCCAAGTTTGTCCCACGGCTCATCAGTCAAGACCACAAAGGCCATTGCCTTGCAATCTGTGAAGAGCTTTTGGATTGCGCAAATCAGAATGAGATGTTTCTTAAGAGAATCAAAACTGGTGATGAGACATGGGTTTATGGTTATGATGTTGAGACGAAGGTTCAATCTTCACAATGGGTCAGGAAAGGTTCTCCAAGACCAGAAAAGAAAATTTGCAGACGGTGCTTTGCATGATCCAGAAAAAGGTGTACCAAGACTGCTTCTGGAAGTGGAAAAAGCATTAGGAGCAGAATATCAACTGTGGAGGAGAGTATTTCGAAGGAGGACATGTACAATAAGTACAAGCTACGCGTAGAAAAATTTGGTGGTCAAAGTTCCGGAATTTTCTGAATAGACCTCATATTGGAATGTAAAAGAATTCCTGCAGGATGAAATTCCAGCACATGGGTGTCACTAATATGATCCTGGCAATTGACAGCGACATTTACAAACAAAATATTGTGTATGTATTTTAATCACTTATAATGCCTAAACTTCCAATCTCTGATGATGATGATGATGATTATTATTATTATTATTAACTGTTCGTTATGATTACAAATCTAGAGCGTGCCAAACTTCTAGGTTTACAATCTAAACATAAACATACCATGCCATGTGACAAATCTCTAAACCAACAAATCAAATTGGCTAGCTATGCAGTTAGGAGATCACTAAATCGCTAAAACCATTTGAAGAGGGTGGATTTGTGAAAAACTGTATCAAGAAAGTGAGTGAAATTGCGTGCTCTAGGAAACTTCCTACCTTAAGAAGATTGCAGCTTCCTTGCCAATCACTAAATCGCTAAAACTGTTTAAGAGGGTGAATTTCTGAAAAACTGTATCACAAAAGTTAGTGAAATTGTGTGCCCTAGCAAACTTCCTACCTTAAGTATATTGCAGCTCTTGCCGAAGTGTTGTGAGGAGGACAGAGCAAATATCAGAAGGCATTGAAATGCAACTGACAGTACATTTGTTGCTTTCTCTCTTCCATTAGATCATAGCACTGACATCTCAGGTACAGCACAGTTAGTTATATTTATTCATGGTGTAGATGAGGAATTAGCTATTATTAAGTATTTTCTTCATATGGTGTCTTTTAAAGGAAATACGATTGGCGAGGATATTTTAAATGCACTGTGTGAAACTGCAGCAATTTTTAGCTTACAGTGGGATAAGTTAGTGTCATCACCACAGATGGAGCACCTTGTATGATTGGAGTTAAAAAGGGAGGATAAAAGGATACATTCCATACAACGCACACCTTCCATTGTATTATACATCAGCAGGCACTGATTGCCAAATCCGTGAATGTAAGAAATGTGATGGACTTGGTGGTAAAAACTGTAAAATGAATTAGAGCTAATTTATTGAAACATAGACAGCTCATGGAACTGCTAAAGGATATGGGAGAGAAAATTGAGGATTTGGCACTTTTCTGCGATGTGTGCTGGCTTAGCCAGGTTGACATGTTACATTGTTTTTTCAATTTGCAAAATGCCATTGTTACCTTTATGAAAGAACCTGCCTCCGTAGCGCAGTTGGTAGAGCACTTGCCTCTGGCGCGGAGGACCCGGTTCGATCCCCGGTACCAGCATGGGGATTTTATCCCTTCTGGGAGGTTTGGCACGGGGTGCACTCAGCCTCGTTAGGTCCCTGGGAGACCAATTGAGAAGTTACTTGATGGAGAAGTAGCGGCCCCAGGTCGTATAACTGGCCGGGAGGGTTCGAGGCGCTGACCACGTCCCACCCTCCAGTACTGCACCCTACCAATGACGCCTGCAGTGAGCAGAGTTGGAGGCGGCTGGTTGGCAAACCTTGGCCCTTCATGGGCTGTGAATGCACACACTGAAATGCTACAGCATCCAAACCGCACATTTCCAGAGAGGGGTTCCTAGTTAAAAACCAACCAGTTTGCCATCAGCGTTGTCAATGTTTTTTTGAAACAGCCTCTATATATGCATTGTTAATTATGCCTCATAAATATGTAATAAGAATATGTATAAATATGCAATTTATTGGTATTAAGCAAATATGAAGTTACACATTAATAATTGGAATCTAACTTAAGATTATTCATTTTAGGAGCAGGAAATACTCGAGTTGGAGGGCGAAAGATGGGCAGTGATCTGGCGTTTCTTTGTGACGTACGTCACCATCTGCATGAGCTCAATTGCATCTATAAGATCCGAAACAAAGCATCATAGAGATGTATAGTGCTGTACAATCATATATAAGGAAACTAGATTTGTGGATTAGCCACTTAAAGGAAAGAGACTTCATTTATTTTAAATGTATAACATTACTTGGTATTGTCCCAGAGCATAAACTAATTATAATCCCATTCTTGAAGACTCAAAAACTGAATTTATTTACTTCACATAGTCCATGATTTCAGAAATCTTCAGAATGACATTTCAATTTTATTAACCCTTTTACTGTACATGTAGTTAACATAAGAGTTAACTTGCAACGTGAACTCAGATCTATAAACAGATCTAGCAACAAAAGATAAGTGCAGAATTTAGTTGGCGCAGATGTATTCAAATAACTATGTAAGATAATGTATGTTGGTCCGACAGAATTTGCTGCTTCTGCTACAGCAATATTTCGCTCCAAATATGTGTGTGAACAATATTTTTCATTGATGAGCATAGCAAAATCAATACTGAGATGTCACATTTCAGATGACCACTTGTCAGTGCAACAGCATATCGCTGTTATAGATATTATGCCAGAGTTAGAACATCTTCTGATATGTTCAGGTAACAATGAGTGGAATTTTGATTTCACATAGCAAAAGTATGACCACTTCTTTCCTACTTGAAACAAATGTGTTGATCATTAACTGTATCTATCCACACTGTCAAGAGCTGAAGAAACAAAAACTATCACTCCTCCAACCAACAAGAATGTTATGCGGGTTGCATGAACAGTGGATTTGGAGCAGACACTATTCCCCACACCTGTTGTAACTCCTCTACCATAAGTTAATTTTTGGAAATTCAGGTAGGCTATTTTCAGTAAATACATACCACCTCAGTTGTAACTCCTCTACCATAAGCTACTTTCAGAAATTCAGGTATGCCATTTTCAGTAAATACATACCCTAACATATGTTATATTATAATGCTATGTTGACGTATTCAGCACAAACTTTACTGCATAAATTTTGGTTCCGACAATTTGTGATGTGACAAATGTTATTTCCTTTCCTCCTATCTCTCCCCAACTTACTTGCTCTGAAAACATCACTTGGCAGCAGTACAACCATTGCAAGCAAGCACTGATTAATTTCATAAGCCTTCTAAACTTATGCCTTTATAACCCTTAAAATAGATAGGAAAACCACTCAAGCTTCTCTTCACCAATCCTTTTGGTAGGCAACTGGCAACAAGTAAGTCGTACGAAAAGACTCACAGTCAGGGTTGGATGCAACAATAACACAGTGCCACTCAAAACAATTTGCAGTGATGTGTAGGCTCTTTCCCAAGGACAGAAGCAAGAAATCGGCACCTGTTATTGGATATGGCTTATTTTACCCAGTGGAATCCCAATCAAGGGGCTTTGAGTGTTGTTAATGTACTGATGGACAACGTCTACCAATTTGGGTTCCTGCAGGAACTCCACAATGACCAGGGGATGAATTTCAAATGCAATCTTATGAACTACAATGATGAACACAAATTCTTTTAGCATAAGCGGTAATTGGAACATGTAATAAGAGGGAATATAACATGTTCATTGTTTACAGAATGCCATGAATTCTGGTTATAATTTAAGATGACAGGGAGAGGAGAAAGCTGAAAATACACATCCACTTACCTGGAACAATACTGGTAATGGAACGAAGAGTCCTGACTATGCGTAAGAACCTGAGTCAGTTGACAGTGGACCAGTATCTTGGCATTATAATTATGCAAACGTAGAAAATACTTTGGAACATACTTGACTATAATTTTGGGGCACTTATTTAAAATCTAGTGTTGGAACTGAAATGGTTGAAAACATTATACCAATCATTTGCTCCAGTGTTAAGTAGATTTTGTTTATCTTTAATATAAAAGCCAGAATTCTAATAAAATGTTCCGAAATCTTATCCTTAGAAATGTGATAAATATTTCTGCGCAAACTGTTACTTTTTTCTCTCCGATCAACTTATTGATCAGATTGACCAATAAACATACAGGTCTCTCCCGATCTGAATGGGCTGAAGCCATAAAGATGACTGCCAATGTTGCAATAACGAGAGCTGTACCAGGAAGGAGCCACGACAACCACTGCAGAAGATGCAGTGATATTGAATTCCTATCACAGTTTTAGGTTCTTGTCCACTTAATGCACCATTATGCAGTTGGGGGCATCACCAAATGAGAACCATCAATGCCCATGCAATATGAGTCAAAGCTTTTACAGTCTGCAAATAGGTGTATGGAAACTTCAATCGATAGCAGTAATAGAAGGATAGATAAGATAGTCTTCAAGCTTAGGCATAAAACAGGATATATAAGTATATTAAATCCCACTCTCAGATTTGAGTCATAAAAAACATCAGGCTAATGACATTCATAAAGAGAAATGAATAGGTCATTAGAAAAAGAGCCCAAATCAACCTTTTTTTTTTTTTGTAAATATACGTACAAGATGTAGGTGCACATCAATTGAGTGGGAAAATGTCCTATCAAACGTACTCTAAGCATGCTAAATTTTCTGTTAAAGCATGTGTTGAATAAGACAATGGTCCCACTTCCAGGATATGGGACGATCTGTTAACTCAAAGCTGCACTTCCAGCCCTCATGTTTAGACTGTCTCACTTTTTTTTTTTGCCACCACATTGCTGACTTTTTGTCTCATAGCAAACTTAATATTATCTAGGAAATACAATAGTGAATATGAAGGGAAACATAAGGTTAAATGTAGATACATTCAAATGGATATATTTTATTTTATGCTTGTATTATGGGAAATTTTGATGTTTGTGTTGATTTTTACTATGGGTTAAATGTGCCGAACTGGTGGTGTTATTGATAGTTAGCCCTGTGTTCAGTAATAATCTGTGACTTATGTGGTTATTAATAAGAAATAATATGGATAGCGGTGATCAAGGTACTTGTGAGAGGCAAAAGAAAAGGAACAAATAAACAGAAAGGGAGAAACAAAACCGCACAGATCTACCAGTAATGATGCAGGCAAATTTACACATTTTCTATTATAAAAACTCTGCTTTACCTTTCCTTTAATTCAATTATAGAAACACTGAAGTTACTATTTTACTACTCTAAGTGTAGGCACAACTGCTTGGTATCTATCCAGGGGGGGCCTCTTCCCGCACAATTGCTTTTCCTAGAGCTGTCTCCTGATGACATCATGAGGAGGGTGGCCATTTTACGATACAATTCAAATCCTGTCGTACTATATATCTCTACTCTAGTTACCTTGCTTTCCGACATGAAATAGTCAACGTAGGCATTTTAATTGAAAAAAAAAAAAAAAGCTCTCATTTCGTAATATTTTGTAAAACAGAAAAGAAAATGATGCGTAGGAAGAAGGAACAACAAAGTGTGGCACATAATTGTCCAATTGTTATTTTGTTAAGAGGTTCCAGGACATTGTTTCACTTTCTTCAACAGTTAGGTTATAATTGCAATGCAGCCCTTACTAAAAGGCCTTTTAACAATACATTTAGGTTATAATTGAAATGCAGCCATTACTAAAAGGCTTTTTAATAATGTAATAAACAAAGACAGAATGTTAGAACGACCTTCTTTCCCTATTAAGGCAGTATTTTATTGCCTAAACTGTTCTAAAAAATAGCTGGGTGGCCACTGTTTCACCAATAAGGAAATGCAGAGGAAAATGGAATAAATAACACAATTATGACAGCTATTATTTTTTAAAATACCAACTTATTTGAAACAGAGAGAGAGTCCCATCCGAAGGAATTTCACCTTCACGTGGCGGAGGGGCTCAGTACCTGATCCAGATGGCCTACTAAGTGTGTCATTTTTTACTGCAGGTAGGCAAGAGGTGAGGGGAAGCAAAGAACATTCCATAATGGGTAGATGAGGCTCAGTAGTCTTGGTTGATGACTTATCTATGAGAAGAGGACTCTGAAATCAAACTCCCCCAGGGGGTCCTACTACGGCAGGTATGGGTTTGCCATACCCGGGGCTCCGAGCCATACTCTCAATTGGGTTCCTCTAAGAGATGAGAGGGCACATAGCAAACACCCAAGCACCTTTGGTCCACTTTTGTGTTTGACCTCCCACCTGATACCTCCCTGTACACGGTCTGATGGATAACCTACGCACGGGATGTAGGAGGATGGGGAGACGCAAGGGATAATTGGGTAACCGCGTAAGTCCCAGCCCCTGATTATCATGTAGGATCTGTGTTCGTATCTGCTGATAAAGGTCAGTCCTGGGGAGGGGCCATTGCATGAGCTGATGCACTCCTGAAGACGATTGAGTCCCTCTGTCTATACATTGGGAGGTGAGACCTAGGGTGAGCAAGGTCCAGGCCAGGACTCTCACCTAAGCCGGGGTGGCACCCAGGATGTGAGCATGCCATCAGACACATTTGCAATGGTGGAGGATTAATGTGCCATGAGTACAAAAACTCAAAACAACAAAAACAGCAAAGTAAGAGTAAAGGAAGTAGTCGAGTGTTGTGGTCCTCGCTACTTAGTTATTTCTAGAACTGAGGAAGGTAAAAAATTTTTATTGGTGAGCCCATTTGTAATCCAGAAGGGCCTGGATGAGATAGCTGGTCCAGTGAAGTCATGCGCTAGATCCCGTAATGGCACGCTCCTAGTTGAAGCGCATTCAGCAGACCAGGCAGCTAAAATACAAAAAGCAAACCTGTTAGCCAGCTATCCAATACGTGTTGACCTTCACAAGACATTGAACTCCTCACGCAGTATGGTTAATACCCACGCATTAGACGGACTTAGTGTTGAAGAGATTAAGGAAAACCTAGAAGATCAAGGTGTTACCTGTGTTTATCGGGTTCATCGCAAAGAAAGCGGTGAATTGAAGCCTACTTGTACCCTGTTCCTGACCTTTGATCGGGTAGATCTCCCTCAAAGGATTAAGGCAGGATATGAAGCAACAGAAGTAAGGCCATACATCCCCAACCCGATCAGGTGCTTTAAGTGTAACCTACCTGCATCAACTGTGGAGGCATTGTTCACGACGCTCCATGTTCATTTCCTCCCAGTTGTGTGAACTGCAGTGGTGAACATGCAGCTAATTTCCGAGAATGCCCCTGTTTTATAGAGGAGAGGGTGATCCAGGAAATCCGAGTCAAAGCGGTATCTTTCTCAGAAACTCGGAAACTCCTGCGTATTCGACAGCCCCACCTTCCAAAGTCAGGTACCTATAGCTCAATTGCAGTTAGGCAGGTACAGAAGCAGGAAATCGCAACACAAACCAGCGATCAAACCGGAGCCACAATTTCACAAAAAATTCTCATAGCAAGAACAGTTCCAAAGCCTTCAACATCTACAGGTAAATCTACGTCTCCTACCAAGTCCGTAAAGGAAAAGAACACATCTACAAGGTCACCGTCTAAATTGCCAGTCTACAACAATGGCAAG
Source organism: Tenodera sinensis (assembly GCA_030765045.1). Taxonomy (NCBI): domain Eukaryota; kingdom Metazoa; phylum Arthropoda; class Insecta; order Mantodea; family Mantidae; genus Tenodera; species Tenodera sinensis. The sequence continues at coordinate 62,972,389 of CM060964.1, forward strand.
AATGAGCCCGTTATTTATGTTGCTTCACCGAAGAAATTCAAGAAACAGTATGTAAAATCTGACTTCCTCAAAGAAGAAAACGTGTCTGTTCCCAGTAAACCAAAGGGAAAGAAGAGCCAGCGTTCATCCCCTCAAAGATCCTCTTCTGAGGATTCCTCTGGGATGGACACAGACCGACGGCTTTCATCTTCACCAGTATCCACGAGCAATCGGTTCGAGGTTCTCGAACCAAAGTTTACTATGGGGAGACGCACCTCCTCGGCAGAGGAGATGCAAGAAGATCCTGTCTATGCTGGGAGAAACCCAGTGAAAAAGAGGCAGGATAAAGCTGAAAAGAGCGTAAGCCCAAAAGATCACAAAAGGGCTCAATTGAATCGACCACCATCCTCTACAAGGTAATGCACTATTACCTTGCAATACTTATCCCACACAGATATTAATATGGCTATCCTACAATGGAACATACATGGTGTTAGAACACAACAACCAGAACTTGAGCTTCTGCTCAAAGAGAATGAACCCTTGGTCGTATGTTTGCAAGAGACTAAGCTACGTCCTCAAGACGCTTTCCATCTAAGGCGATACACCCCAGTACGGTGTGATGTCACACCAGAAGAGGGTGTTCCCGGCACATGGCGGCGCTATGATACTTGTGAGAGATGACATATATATGCAATCTGTACCATTACAGTCTGATATCCAGTCAGTTGCATAAGGATCCTACTGCCAGACATCCATTTCACCATTTGCAATCTATATTTGCCTCCGTCCCATGACTTCTCGCACATTGATTTAGAAGATCTAGTTTCCCAGTTACCAACACCATTTGTGTTGGTGGGAGACTTCAATGCACACCACCTTCAAGTCGCACCTATGCAAGAGGTACGCTCATTGCCGATTTCTTGGACAGTTACAACCTAGCTCTCCTCAACACTGGGGAGCCTACATTCATTTCTGACTCTTACAATAGTTTCTCGGACCTTGATCTTGCAGTTTGTTCACCTCAGTTGGCAGTCTCCTTACAATGGAATGTCATCTCTGATTTAAACTCTAGTGACCACTTTCCATGTCTTATTAGTCTCTTAACGCAAGATACATGTTCCACCCGTATGCCCAGATGGCGTTTGGACTATGCGAACTGGAACCTTTACACCCAGTTGGCTGTGTTTATGTACAACGAGCACAACTCGGTGTATGATTCGGCACAGCACCTCATGGCGACGATTCTCTCTGCTGCTGAACAGTCGATTCTGCGGTCGACTTAACATCCCCGTCGATTTCCCGTCCCCTGGTGGACGGAGCAATGCTGGAATGCCATTCATGCTCGAAGGCGTGCTCTTAGGGTTTTCCAACGTCACCCTACCTTGGTAAACCTAATCCAATACAAGAAAATTCGCGCCAGGTCCAGACAAGAAATTAAGGATAGCAAAAAATCATCTTGGAGCAAATTTGTAGCTTCATTTAACCGACACACACCTTCCTCGGTTGTGTGGGATAGGTTAAGGCGTGTTGGTGATCAGTTGACCCATACACCAATTGCGGGGCTAAAGGCACCCACAGGAGCTGTTGTTGATCCATTTTAGGTTGCAAACACGTTTGGCAGTACTTTCGCCCAAGTGTCTAGCTCGGAAAACTACTCTCCTGAATTCCTGTCAACTAAAACTCAGGTGGAATCTCAAGGCTTCGCGTTGCGCTCTAGAAACGTAGAAGATTAAAATCGCCTTTTCACCATGACGGACCTAGAACATTCTCTTAAATCTTGGTGATTATCAGCAACAGAACCGGAAGGCATTCATGTACAAATGTTACAACAGCTCTCTCCTGAAAGTAAGGTATTCCTGCTCAAGGTCTATAATCGCGTTTGGGTTGACAGTGTACTCCCAGAAAATTGGCGGGAGGCCACCGTTATTTCCATGCTGAAGACTGGAAAGGACTGTCATCTTCCCTCCACCTATCTTCCTATTTCCCTCACCAGTTGCGTTTGCAAGGTGATGTGTGTACGAATGGTCACGAAAGTTGCCGAAGTTGCTGTGTTAATGCAGCGCTGCCAACAGCAGAATGTCCCTAGGAGTTTGTTGCCAATAGTAAGTTTGAATGTTTTTGCAGGAGTCGGCAGTATGCTGTTGACCTTCCTAGAAGCAAGTAGCGCAATGGCTAGGTTTATCAGTATATTGGATTTGGCGCCTCTGTGCTTAAATGAAGAGGCATGCATGCAATTTCTCTACGAGGAGGGCCTGTTGAGGACTCGCATGCTATGCAGGGAATGCGATCCCGTGCTACACCCCGTGAGTAGAAGGGGAAGAAAGTTCCAGTTTTTTTGCTGCAGGAGGGGTCACCCTGAACAGTTTTGTGAGTCCGTAGCCAAAGGTACCTGGTTCGCAAAGACCAAAATACCACCAGCCCAGGTACTGCTGCTCACCTACAGTTTTGCGAATGGGTTATCCTACGAGCAAACTGCGGTGCAATGTTCATTGGGCGATAGCGTTGTCAGTAACGCAACAATAGCTGAGTGGTTCAGCTATTGTAGAGAGCTTTGTCTGTCGTCAATGGATGACAAGTATATCAGCAGGGGCAAAATAAGCGGTGCCGGCCACGTCGTGCAAATCGACGAGTGTAAGATCGGCCGAAGAAAGTACCATCGGGGTCGTATTGTGGAAGGTAACTGGATCCTGGGGATGATTGACGTGGTTACCAATGAGGTGCGCATGGCTGTGTGCCCCAACAACCGAAGAGATGGTGCCACCCTCTTTAATTTGATTGAGGAGAACGTGGAACTCGCCACACAATCCACACAGACTGTTGGGCAGGATATGCTGGGTTGATGGCTGGGGGTTTTGCTGCCCATCTAACAGTAAACCACAGCCAACATTTTGTGGATCCAGTAACCCATACCCACACCAACAATATAGAGTCCCGATGGCGGTCTCTTCGGCATCGCCTATCCAGGGGGGGGTATTCGCCGAAACCAGGTTGACATCCACCTTGCCGAGTACCTATGGCGGCAAGATGTACGAAACCGAAGGGTCGACCCCTTCCATGAACTTGTGGACATCAGGAAGGTTTTCCCGGTGGTGTGAAGGACTCAGCAGGCCACGTCCAAAACCCCTATCCACTCCTTAATGATCTATACCCATTACTTCCTTCTTACTACAACACTTGCATCCTGGCACCCTCTTTCACCTTTTCCTTTCTGCGTATATCCTATGCTTCCGGTGGAGTTTTTTTAGTGGGTAGTGCCCTAGGGCAAAGCCTACGGTCCCCCCTCTGTGCCATCCCAGCGCATGGGGCTCCGTAAATGGATTTTTTCTCCACTCGAAAATTAAAAAAAAAAAAAAAAAAACCATAAATAAATAACATCAATAAATAAAAAAGAACGATAATTAATAAAAATAATATAAATATAATAATATAATACTACTAAATATAATATATATAAATAATATATATAATATAATAATATTAAATAAAAATACAATAAAATAATATAAAATAAATAAAAAAGAACGATAAATAATAATATAAATATAATAATATAATAAATATAATATATATAATATAAATCTAATAACATTAAAAATAATAATATAAAATAAAATAGATAAACAAAACACAACGATAAATAGTAAACATAATAAAAATATAACAATATAATAAATATAATAACATTATATAATAAAATAATAATATAAAATGAAAAAAAGAATGATAAATAATAAACATAATAAAAATATAATAAAAAATATAATAAAAAATATAATAAACATAAGTATAATATATAGTATTAAATATAAATAATAATATATAATATACATGTAATAATAATAATAATAATAATAATAATAATAATAATAATAATAATAATAATAATAATAATAATAATAATAATAATAATAATAATAATCATCATCATCATAAGGTTCCTGAGAACCTTCAGCTAGCTTTGGGTGATCAACAATATCACAAGAAAATCATCAAGGCACGCAAAGTTAATGTTTAAATGTTTAAATTCAATGTAAACTTCATGATGTTTTTTTGTTTCCTCCTAATAAATAAATAAATTTAAAAAAATAATAATATAATAATAAAGAACGAGCCAGCATATTGTGGACCCAGTAACAAGGCAACAAGGATAATGTACACAATAATTCGCACTAGCGATATATCTGTGTGAGCAAGAGCAAAATAATGTACACAATGAGCAAAATAATAATGTACAGAATCCACAACAATAGTATAAGAGCAAAATAATGTACACAATGAGCAAAAAAATAATGTACAGAATCCACAACAATGGTATGGAGTTGCGCTAGGCGATAGCGGTGTATGTCTGTGGCGGCAATGACGCGAGTGAGTGCATTTGTGTTTAATGTGTTGGCAACGAAAACTAGTGTAGTGTAAAAAGCAATGTTGGCAGATGTGAAAATCGTCTGCTAGTCATGCAGTGAAATCTAGTGGGCGATTGTGAAACTACTGTCGGCACATGCGCAGTAAGTTCGGACTTATAATCTGGCTGGCAAGTGGAAAGTGAGCTGTTCTACAGGGGGGCCTCTTCCCGCTTCCCGCGCAATCGCCCTTCCTAGAGCTGTCTGCTGATGACGTCACACGGGAGTCTCGCAGTACCGATATGCACACGTGCAGCTCACATTTTACGATATAATTCAAATCCCATCGTACTATCTAAGTATCTCTACTCTACTTTCCTTGTTTTCTGACATGAAATGTCAACGCAGGTGTTTTAATTGAACAAAACAAAGCTCTCATTGTGTTATATTTTGTAAAACAGAAATGAAAATTATCTGTAGGTGGAAGGAACAACCGTGTGCCACATAATCGTGCAATTATTACTTTGTTAAGAGCTTTCAACACGCTTTTTTCACTTTCTTTAGGATTAAGGTTATATTTGCAACGCAGCCCTTACTAAAAGGCCTTTCAATAATGTAATAAACGAAAACAGAATGTGACACTGACATTCTTTCCCTATTAAGACAGTATTTATTGACTGAGCTGTTCTTCTAAGAATAGATGTGTGGCCACTCTTTTTCAGCAATATGAAAATGCAGTGCAGAGGAAAATGAAATAAATAACACAATTACGAGAGCTATCATTTTTGAAAATACCAAAAACGGAGAGAGAGGGGGGGGGGGGAGAAGTTTTGTCTATCGCTTTCACCTATGAATCCTTTATAATGTATAATGAAATTTTATCTATGTTAACATGAATATATAGAAGGATAAGCCTTGGTAAGAATACTTTGCGCAACAGTGAGCAAAGAAAATAATTTGTATATAGCACATCAGATTTTTATCATTGAAATATATGCCGTGCATATTTTAATACATTAAACAACTATAAATAATTTTAGTTATACATACTGCGCGTTTTCATAGATGACCTCAGTGATCAAAACTAGAGAAAATCTGATTTGAGGCTGTAAAATAATGCGATTAATTGCAAATTACGTTTATTTGTGAAATATCATCAAAGTATTGTATAATTGCAAGGTAATTCCAGCATCTTGCTCCTTTTCTTTAAAATGGGAAAGAAAATATTGTCCGTATTTCCCGAATGTGAAAGAAGCACTGCGTTGTTGTTGTAGTGTTTAACGCCCGCTTTTACTACTACGGCACCGCAGGCGGTGACACTGATGATACATGAAGATGGAGCACTGGTGGAATGAGATGGCGGGGGAAACCGGAGTACCCGGAGAATACCCGCCCTGACGCCGCTTCGTCCACCACGAATACCACATGCGGGTTCCTGGGATCGAACCCGGGCCGCCTAGGTGGTAGGCGAGCGCGCTAACCACTCGGCCACGGCGCCGCCGAGAAGAAGCACTGCATAGCTATACAGGAAGGGTCATCAGCCTTTCGTTCATGTTATACCTGAATTTCAGTACGGTTTGGGATAAGGCGGTGCACACCCTTTGGCAAAACAAAGGTCATTGTATTTCGCTTCCTTTTATCTTTCTGTTTATCTTAAAAGGGTTGGAGTCATTCTGTCTGAGCCCGGGCGCATTTAAAATGGCACGAAGTAGCATAATAAAACGTGCCGAATTGCCCTATGAGATGCATTTTGTGGTACGTGTTAACGCACTAATTTCTAAGACAGAAAATTTCGTATTTTCTGGAAAACACATCTTGAAGTCACGCCTATGCAATTATTTCGACAAATCACAGAACAATATTTTAAATAATATCTTTATGTGATTCACTATACTGACCAATCAGGTGCCCCAATTTCGCCTACTGCTTCTTATAGGCAACAACAAAATTCCAATTTCCAATGGAGCATCAGTGGAGGCGATTAATCAGACAAACCAGTATAAACAAGACTTCGATTGTGACACTCAGTTCTTAGACTTCATTTCTACCGAGCTGTGCATGGACGTTGCTAAAGAAATTTCGGCACCCACTGAATATGAGGAGGCAATACTACTAGAAGATACGAGTATAAGCGATACTTCTGAAATGAAAGATTTTAACACAGACGCTATAAAGTATCTTGCGGGTTACATTGCATACAAATTCCGGCCTTTTGACAGTACTTTGGGAAGCAAAGACAGTGACTATAATTTGCCAAAACAAGTGCCACAGGACTGGATTACAGTTATTTCAAAGGGCGAACTTGTTCGGCCGACTGAACGATGGTACCAAAAAGTGAAGGAATTTGAAGTTATATTTGCGGGATTCCATGGCTTTAATGTTTCAAAATGTGCTGGAGTGATGAAAGCGCTTACTGGCATGATTTGCTCTAAATTTCCTGAACTGGATGAAAGAATTGTTTCACTATACGTCAGGACCCGCACTTTCATTAGGATACGGCATTTAAATAACAAACTAAAAGCTGTAAGTATGACAAAAACGAACGCGAGGAAGCGTCAGCAGTGGGCGTCAGCTACTTCTTCTGCAACAACATGACCAAATGTGAGTCTACTTTTAAGATCAAACAATAATTTGTTACTTATTATTTTGATTGTAGTTTCGGTGGCGGTGGTAAAATTGGTTTGTAATTAGTAGAATGTGTTGGTGAACGTTTCTAATGTGTTTTCAGTTAAGGTATCTTTTCTATCACACATCACTGTATTTTTCTACACTTTATTAATTATTGCTTAAGTGTTTACGCACTGGAACTGTCAGTCAATGCTTTAAATGGTATATGTCGAAACGGGTTTAAAGCGCTCACTTTCTATTGCTGTCTGAACTGCCCGCGCTCTGAGACCTCCGTGTGACGTATCTTGCCGGCAACCAATGGCAGCAATTGTGCCGGAGTGGCCTACCTTCTTTCTCTAGTTACCAAAAAAATAATGTACAGAATCCACAACAATGGTATGGAGTTGCGCTAGGCGATAGCGGTGTATGTCTGTGGCGGCAATGACGCGAGTGAGTGCATTTGTGTTTAATGTGTTGGCAACGAAAACTAGTGTAGTGTAAAAAGCAATGTTGGCAGATGTGAAAATCGTCTGCTAGTCATGCAGTGAAATCTAGTGGGCGATTGTGAAACTACTGTCGGCACATGCGCAGTAAGTTCGGACTTATAATCTGGCTGGCAAGTGGAAAGTGAGCTGTTCTAAACATGAGCCGAAAGTCGTAACCTACTGACTAACATCCAGTGTGGTTTTCAACGACGCCGTTCAGCTGTAGACCATCTTGTGTCAATATCGACACAGATAATGGACGTATTTATGAAGAACTGTCAAACCGTTGGCATATTTTTCGAACTCGAGAAGACTTATGATACGTGCTGGCGAGCAGGGATTCTACGTTCCCTGTATGCCTGGAACATGCGTGGACGCCTACCGCTGTTCATTCAGGAGTTTATGAAAGACCGCTTTTTTTGAGTAAGGGTCGGCTCGGTTTTTTCTAATTCTTTTGTTCAGGAGGAGGGAGTACCTCAGGGTTCGGTGCTAAGTGTCACGCTCTTTGCTATAGCAATTAACTCCATCTGAAAATATGTTGCACCTGGAGTTTCGTTATGCCTATTCGTAGATGACTTCGCTGTCTATTGCACTTCTCAGCGCACGGCTTTCTTACAACGGCACCTGCAGCAATGTTTGGACAACCTTAGAGAATGGAGCTCCAAAAATGGCTTCCGTTTCTCAACTGAGAAGTCAATCTGCGTTAATTTCTGGCATTGTAGAAGACGATTACCATGCTCCGTTTCGGTCCAGATTTACTTCCCTTCGGAGATGAGACACGCTTCCTAGGTTTGATCTTGGACAGGAAGCTTAGTTGGTCGTCGCATATTGCACAGCTAAGAGCACGATGTGACCCTTCTCTAAATATGCAAGTGCTAAATGGCAAATCATGGGGAGCGGATCGAACACTTTTGTTGCAAATATATCGCGCATTGGCCTGATCCAAACTAGACTATGGGTGTATTGTTTATTCATCAGCATGACCATCTGTGCTGAGAAGATTACGCGCGGTCCACAATAGGGGCATCCGCATTGCAATAGGAGCTTTTCCAACAAGCCCAGTGGTTAGCTTTTACGCCGAGTCTGCAGAACCTCCTCTGCAATATCGGCATGAGATTATCTTGGCAAATTACGGATGTATACCTAAGCACCCAACGTTCGCTTCTTTTCTCACCAGCACGCTAAGAGAACGGTATAGGAATAGCACCCTTAGTCCTAAGCCTGCAGTGTTTCGTTTCCAAGATCTAGTGAAGCTTGGAGTGGAACCGCCTAGGATGTTCGCCAAGGGCGAGAAGCTTTACCCTCCTTGGCTATCTGGCACGCCCCATGTAGATCTTGGGATGACCGTACACCGGAAGTCCACGATGCCTATTTCAAGTATCCGCACGTGTATTTTAGAATTTTTGTCAGGCTACACTGACCGTCGATGTATTTACACCGGTGGGTCAAAGAGCACCAACAGTGTTGGATGTGCTTATGTTTATGGAACCGAGCCACATACATTCGGTTTTCCAAATAGCACTTCCAGTTCTACTGCAGAGCTTTATGCAATTTACCGAGCCGTTTTGTATGTGCGCCATCGTAAATTAGGTGACTGCCTGATTTTGAGCGATTCCCTTAGTGCACTTCAGAGCCTTTGTGAGCTTTACAACCCCCACCCTATTGTACAACGTATACAGGATGCCCTCCATGTTTTACACACTTCTGGTGTTGACGTAGTGTTTGAATGGATTCCTGGTCACGTAGGTTTGCGGGAATGAAATGGCAGCAAAGACGGCAACTACAGAACCCAGTATTACCATCTCACGTGTTACTTCAGAAGACTTTTGGCTTGAAGTGTGGAGACCGGTCCTGTCGTCCTGGCATGAACAGTGGTCAGCTCTCCGCGGTAATAAGCTTAGAGAAGTAAAAGAACTTCCGATAAACTGGGTAACTTCCTGTCGCACATCTCGCCGCGAGGAGGTTAGTTTGGCTTGTTTAAGAATATGGCACTGCAATTTTTCACATGGTTACCTATTTAAAAGGGACCCTGCCCCTCTATGTCCGCTGTGTGACAACCTTTTGTCAGTTCGTCACGTGCTGTTTGAGTGTTGCTGTCTAGTGCACTTTCGGGATTCACTGCAGCTGCCTGCCAGACTTGCAGAGGTCTTAGCGGACGACAAAACAGTAGTTGATAAGAGTTTTTAAGTTTTTAGCGGAGTGAGCATCAATTTGAAGATTTAAAATTTTAGATCTCTTTTTATGCTTTTTGACATATTTATCACCTTGTTTCATATCTGGCTATTGCCACTGTTTTTTTACTTTTTGTGTATATTTTCCTTGTTGCTAGTATTTTTATTTTTGAGTGAAATTTATATCTGGCTATTGCCATGAATTTTTAAGGGCGGTGATGACCTAGAAGTCGAGCGCCCTTAAACCCACAAAATAAATCAATCAAAGAGAGAGAGAGAGTGTGTGAGAGGAGGAGCAGCAGCAGGACGAAGAGAAGGTTTGACTATCCTTTCACCTACTGAATCCTTCTTTATAATGTGTAATGAAAGTTTATCTCTGTTAACATGAAGTAAATAGAAGAACAAGCCTTGGTAAGAATACTTTGTACAAGAGTGAGCAAAGCAAGTCATGTAGCACATCAGATTTTTATCATTAAATTTATGCTAAGCATATTTTCATACCTTAAACAGCGATGAATAATTTTAGTTATAGACGTGCATTTTCACAGATGACCACAGTGGTCAAATCTATAGAAAATCCTTATTTGTGGTAGTAAAATATTGTAATTTTATTGCAAATTGTGTTTATTAGTAGAATATCATCAAAGTGTATAATGCAATGTTATTCCAGCACAGGCCAAGAATTTATTTTCTTTAAAATGGGATAGAAAATATTGCCCCTATTTCTGGAATGTGAAAGACACTGCATAGCTATGCAGGAAGGGTCACCAGCCTTTTGTTCATGTTATACCTGAATTTCAGTATGGTGTGGGATTTAAGGTGGTTTAAAATGAAGGTCATTGCTTTTCATTTCCTTTTATCTTTCTGTTCATCTTAACAGGCATCTTAGCCAGTGCGCATTTGAAATGGCATGAACTGGTGTAATAAAATGAGCAGTTGAATTTTGTTGTATGTGTTAACGCACAAATTTCTAAAACAGAAAATTCTGTATTTTCTGGAAAACGCATCTTGAAGTCACGCCTATACAATTATTTTGACGAATCATGAAACAATGAGTCGTCTAGTATCAAAACCGGCCAAGTCACAAAATGTTTTTTTCAGTATTCATTAAAAACTTCTGCAGACAAACCAATGAAAGTTAGTAATATTTTTGTTTCACTTTTATCAATCTTCTTATGATGGATTCATGTTGTATTAATATGGAAAATCTTTTTAATGATTTACTATATTTTTTCAATATTTTAATTTTCGACTTGGATGGTTTTGTTGCAGATACATTTTTTTAATTCTAAATCTTTCAAATAAGAAAGACTTTATTTCAATTGGTTTCCAACATCATTACAAAAAACAATTTATTGATTAACTATAAAAAAATGCAGTATAATATTAAAGTAGAACAAAAATTAGTAAGAACATAAAATTAAAAAAAAGAAAGGGTTTTTTTTTCCCTTTCAATTTAAGCTTTAATACAGGCAAGATTTGGCATGAAAAATAATATGAATTCTCTATTAGAACAACAGCATTTTGATAGATATAATTTTACACACCTCAATCCCACTTTACATAGATTACAATATCCGGCATACTCTTGGTATATGTGAGTAACATGGCATTAAGGAAAATGCTTTCATGCCAATTAAAGAGGTCATTTGTACCAACATAACATCTGCAGCTAAAGTAATAAATTATTTTTAACTTCTGCGTATCTAATTAGAGCTGATGGTTTGTTGAGCCAGCAATAATAAGATTTCAAAGCAAAAGCGCTGAAGCAGGATGTTATTGTAACAATAACTTTCCTCAATGGCTGGTTTTGAATGCACTTCCTGCATGACTTAGCCGGTTTTGAATGGACTTCCTGCACGACTTGGACCGTTCTTTTGCAGAGCTCTAAATTCAACAACATGTAATAAGTTGTCTTGGCCAGATTTTATGCATATTAATTTATCAACAGAAAGAGTACTGTTCTACTTTCAATTTATAATAAAACTTAAGTTTTGAAAATTTTGTGACTTGCCAGTTTTGAAACTAGGCGACTCATATTTTAAGTGCTATCTTTATGTGATTCACTATACTGAAATTGAAGATTTTAACATAGACGCTATAAAGTATCTTGTGGGTTATACTGCATAAGTACAGATGCCGGGCTTTTGTCAGTACTTTGGGAAGCAAAGACAGTGACTATAATTTGCCAAAACAAGTGGTGCAGGACTAGATTACAGTTATTTCTAATGGGGGATTTATTCGACCAACTGAACAGTGGAACCAAAAAGTGAAGGAATTTGAGGTTATATTTGTGGGATTCCATGACTTTAATGTTTCAAAATTGTGCTGGAGTAATGAAAACACTGCCATAATTTGCTCTAAATTTCCTCAATTGGACAAAAGAATTGTTTCCCTATGCGTCAGGACCCGCACTTTCATTACGATACAGCATTTAAATAATAAATTAAAAGCTGTAACCATGGCATAAAGAAATATGAGGAAATGTCAGCAGTGGAAGTCAGCTACTTCTTCTGCAACAACATGACCAAATGTAAGTCTACCTTTAAGGTCAAGCAATAATTTGGTACTTCTTATTTTGATTACAGTTTTGGTAGTGGTGGTAAAATTGGTTTGCAATTAGTATAATGTGTCAACGAAAGTTTCCTGTGTGTTTTCAGTTAAGGTATCTTTTATACCATATCTCATTGCATTTTGCTACCCTTCTTTAAATTGTATATGTTAAAACGGGTTTAAAGTGCTCACTTTCAATTGCTATCTGAACTGTGCACACACTTCACCCTCCTTGTGACATATGATACTTGAAACCAATGGCAGCAATTGTGCCAGAGTGGCCTACATTCTTTCTACTCCACTCACCTTGGTACCTATCACTGAATTGATGCACCGGCACATATTGAAAAACTTCAATGTATTTGACGACCACAATGGACAGGACACCTGATTACAATCTTTGACAAAAGAAGTTCCTGTTGAATGGAGGAGAGGACACTGCAATGAATTGACAGGTAACTTCAGTTTTCATTATGAAATGCATGTTGGAGAGGTGGCGAAGGTAGCTTGTCGAGAAGGCTTTGCTTGCTTACACAGAATAGCTGTGAAAAGATTCAGATGCACTGCTACTTTGAAAGCTGATGCAAGATCATCAAAGGACATGAGAGGGCAACATCAGAGATTAGCCTGATGAGATTATTAAAAGTATTGATGATATAATTAGAAGTTTCCCATATAAAGTAGAACATTATGAAGGTCATAGAAATCTTTAAAGTTAACTTTCTATGAGAAAAATGTATGAACTTTATTTAGAGAACCATGATATTGATAATTATTTGCTACTTAGGCAGGGAGGGGTAGATATACACTGCCGCTCAAAAGTTTCCAGACACTCAGTGAAAGTGATGCAATTCAGCATTTAACTTGAATAACCTCTGTTTAGAGATCTTAGGCAAGCACACCTTATCACAAGTACATAAACATGTGTCAGCTTTGTAAACAGATATTGACTCTCCATTCTACTGTTAAACATGCCACTCAAGCTGAGTCATTTGTGCACAGCTGCAGAGTGAGAATAATTTTGTGGACATGTTAAGTTGCATATTCTCAGTTGTGAATCATTTTGTCCATCTAAGAGCAGCTAGTACCAGTACAGTGATTCCTGTGTCTGTAAAAGGGTGAGTAAATGTGTATTTCCAGTTATTACATGATTATTATATGATTTATGAAATCATAGAGTACAACATTAAAAGTATTTTCAAAATTTAAGCAATTTCATAATATGATTTGAATGCGGGGCACCATACATAGGGCAAACCGGCAGGACCATTTCCACCAGAGTCAAGGAGCACGAACGGTCCATACGCTTAATGCAGCTTGACAAGTCAGGGCTTGCGGAGCACTGCTTTGAAGAAGACCACAGAGCTAACTTCAAAGAAACGACCATTGTGGCAAAATGTAGCGGTTTATGGGAACGAAGGGTTAAGGAGGCTCTGTCCGTCTCCTCTGAGAAGAGTACACTGAACCAGGACGCTGGATTGCAGTTTAGTCCATCCTGGAAACCAGCCTTAAAATTGGAAATCATCCGACTCAGAACACACAGATTCCAATGGAGCGGTGAACCACCTCCATATTAGACTGGGTGTTTTCTACTCGGTACGTACTAGCGGACAGTACATATACTGGTCCCTTCACTCTTGCTAGTCGTTCATCATCCAGATGATGGGAGAGATGTACACTCCCGAAACGTCGATGGCTATGCATCACTACACCTGGCTAGAAGCCCGAGAACATCTTGAATAATTTCATAATGTTTCACGAAATTAAGTAAATTAAATTTATTTAATTCCAGGATATGGGCTGTAAGCAGACATTAAGTGTTGAAAATCAGTCAGCAGTGAATACCCTTCAAAATGGTCATTCAATTCGACAAATATCAAAAAAGTTTAAGATTCCGAGGACAACAGTTGCTGATGTCATACAGAGATTAAGGGAATGGGTCAAATATGGACAGAAAAAGAAGACCTGCAGTTACAAATAAAAACGAGAATAACACTATAGTGCTAAAAAAGCAAGCGAAATAGAAAAGTGACAGCAGATGAAATTCAAGCTGAATTTAATTTAAGTCACTATAAGGAAATATCAGTTAGTACTGTCAAAAGAAGACTTAAAGCAGCCAATCTGTTAGAGTGGCTGTGAGAAAACCTCTTCTCAGGAAGGTGAACAAACAAACAAGACTTCAGTGGGCTTTGGAACACAAAAACTGGACTGACGACTGGAAAAGGGTGCTTTAGACTGATGAATCCAAATTGGAGCTTTTGGGAAACAGTTGCCGGACCTGTGTGAGACAATTACCAACTTAACAGATGCATCCAGCCTGTGTAATCCCTACAGTGAAACATGGAGGAGGGTCTGTAATGATATGGAGCTGTTTTGCATTCAATGGTGTAGGAGCCCTGCACAATATTAAGGGGATACTTGACTAAATGGCTATCACAACATCTTGAGCAGATACGTAGTCCCATCAGGTAAACATCTGATAGGTAAGAGCTTCATATTTCAGCAGGATGACCAAAACATAATTAAAAAATGTGCAGGAAATACCTGGAGAATCAGCAGAATCAGCAGAGTGCAGTGGAACTGAAAATTATGGAGTGGCTAGTTCGTCTCCAGATCTTAACCCCATTGAGTAACATGGGGATGAACTGGCTCACCAAGTAAAGAAAACTTGCCCTACCTCTCAAAATGCACTGTGGAACATACTACAAACCACTTGGAATGACATTCCAGCATCTACAATCCAAAAGCTTATAGAGAGAATGCCAAGGGTAGTGAAGAAAGTGATTTCAGTGAAAGGACGCTTTTTCAGTGAGAAAAAAGTTAAAAACACTTCCTCTAAGGATGTCAAACTTTGAACAATATTGTAAGTATTTTGTGATCATATTGTTATAATCACATTAAATTTTGATGAAACAATAAACCATGCCAAAAATGTTGCTTCTTTATGTTCACTTTATTATTCTTTCTTTAAATAAAGCCTGTATTATACTACCTACACCGAGTGTCCAGAAAGTCTTTAGCGGCAGTGTACAAAAGCTAAAATCATGGGTTAAACACAAAAGTTACCAAAATTACTTTTACAGAAACTTTAATTATGCTCTTGGTCATCCTACATGTGATGTTTGTACCACTTGTGAAGAGCTGCTCAGCCAGAGTACAGTAAGAATCAAACCCAAAATTCAAATACCAATTCACTAAAAAGTAAATAGTCCACAAGAAACATGCAAAATCCTTTTATAAAGAACTTACAACACCAGCAGCAACTACTGAGGAAGTAGAATTTGGATTTGGTTTAAGGGCGCTCAACTTCTAGGTCATCAGCGCCCGAGGAAGTAGAAGTACCATGCTTTGAATTTAAACAGAATATGCTTTATCATCACGTAGCTATTACAATGTGTTTTAACCATGCCAAAAGTGCATGTATGTAATGTCAGTTCACTCAGGCAAAGTATAAAATATATATTGTTGGCCCAGAATGGAAGCCAAAACGGTTGGCAAATAAAGTAGTATCACTTGTTGATTGTTATATACAAGCATTTGTACCAGACTCTGTAAAAAGGTTGTTTGTATTTACTAACAGCTGCAGAGTCAGTTCTAACTAGTCCCAAGTTCTTAAGAGTAGATTTAAGGAAATTAGACACCTGTTTCCCCAACAACATAGCTATTTACCATGCAATCCTCACTTTGGGTCATTTAAAGAATGTAGCGGAAAATAGACAATGCCACTTTGGTGTTATTTAAAGAGTGCAGTGGAAAGTAGACGAAGTTGAGCATTATGAGGAATGTATGATGATTAATGAAAAATTGATTGATGTTGAAGTCAAAGGATTTATGATAAAAGATTATGCTTCTACCCATGGTGTACCAAATTTCACAATAATTGTAACAAACAAAGCGTGTAAATTTTAACCACATATAAGAAGTTTGTATTTGGGGAGGTAT
The DNA here is from genome assembly GCA_030765045.1 of Tenodera sinensis. Classification (NCBI taxonomy): domain Eukaryota; kingdom Metazoa; phylum Arthropoda; class Insecta; order Mantodea; family Mantidae; genus Tenodera; species Tenodera sinensis. The sequence continues at coordinate 62,988,469 of CM060964.1, forward strand.
ATTGTATGATTACATCTCTAGCTGAAGGGGAGAGATTTCAGTCAGTAAAACCTGGTATTGATACAATATCTGTCCCAACATAGTCCTTATATTCCTCTACGCTACCTGTACATGCAAACAAACTAAAAGATGTACTTAAACTCACAATGTATATCACCAAACAAAATGCTCTAATCTATTATAAAAGCATAACTTGTTGCAATGACACTACATCAGGCGTTGAGTATGATATTAAGGTACTTTTTCACTACTCATAAACTACTACTTTGTTTATAAACTTCTAAATGTTGTACATATTTTGAATCTAAATAGTAATCTGTATTCTTATTTAATGAGAGCAGGACAAAGAAATTTCTTTCCAAATTATATCTTATGTTGTCTAAACAAATTTAGTAGAAAAAGGGTCCACATTTGCACAGTTAAAAAACGATTATTTAATAAACTAAATCAAGTAGAACATTCAAATACTATGTGCATGTTCATTCAAACTCTATCTACAACCCAGAAAAAATGCAAATGCAGCTTCTTGTGCAAATTATGGGAAGCCCCTATTGATTTTTGTTTCTCCTAAAACATTGAGAATTATGAATATAGGCCCTTTCAACTACTTATGAATCCAACAGAACCTACTATAACATCTTATACCAATTTGACCACAGTAAAGTAATGGGAGTTACGCTTGGAGTCAAAGGGACTACTCATAGCAAAATAGTAAGCTTCTTGAACTACAGAATGAAAAATCAACTTTTCAAGAAAATCGGTCTTCAGGCACTGAAAGGATCTAAACATCCTAAGAGATAATTTATATGTGGTACATTAAGTTACTTTCTTTCTATGTGCTTCCCAAGGTAACATTTTTAATTTGTTCACCTTCTGTTACTTTTACCATTTAAATGTTTGCTATTTTACTGTTTCTCTCTTCTTGTTTATTTTCCTAAGATTTGTTATTTTGTTGTAATATATTCTTTGTCTATTTACATCTCTACATTTAATTCAGAAGAAAATTAAATTAGGGAAATCTCACACAGCAGTTTTTCCAGGCACAACAACAATGTATGAAAACATTCATAGGTATGAATGCATTTCATTAAACAAATAGTGACGTCATCTTTTGCTTGCTGCTACAAATGATCAAAGTTAACAGCGCAAGTACAGTACTGTTTCCATTCACTTTTACCCAACAATAATCACACTTTACTCCTAAAAAATATACCTCAGAATGATCTAAATAATTTGCATATAAAATGTACAAAAGCTGTGAACATATCAGTTAAATATATATATATACAAATACTGTTTGCCATTCTATTTAAAGGATATCTTGAGAATTGTTAAGGATTATAATTTTCTATAGGCCAGTGAGCATTTATCAATTGTCTTCTTGTCTAGTCAAGCTGAAGACACAACTAAATTAAAAATGACATTCCCTGCTGCATTTAGTTCATTGCTTTCAAGTTCATTCTGGAAAGAGAGCAGAAAAAAAGTGGTACTATGACTGCTATATTACAATTATTTTGGTATTGCAAAGGTAATATAGCATGAAATAAGATGATAAATGCTCATAAATTATGAATTTAAACCTACCATTTTTCTCAGAATTCATATCTGTCATTCCCTTCAGTTCTAAGTTCTTAAAACAGTCTCTGTACCTGAATGCATGCCCATGTCTTTTGTTTCTCAACACATATGATGGAAGAGAAACCAATGAAATGTCTAATACCATGCATACACCACCTCACAACCTAGCTTTAATTTAATTAAGCTGGCTGAGTTGCATAGCAGCCCTGTTTAGCAGCATACCAAGGAAATATTACATTAATATTTGTATCCTACACTATGAAAATTAGAAGCTGGTGTCACTGATACAGGTCAGATGAGAATCTAAGTTTATTTATCTCTCTTTTCTGTTTTTCAATTTTTGTTTCCATTTAATTTTTAAGAGATGTATCTTAATTTAGACTGATACAAGAATAATGTATGTTCCTCCTGTAATTTGTAACTAACGAAATAACTTTATGGAGAATTTATTAACATTTGTGTATTGATTACATACATATTATTTAAATACGTTATTATACAGTTTCAAGATAAAATGTTTAACTATTGGCCCACCATGACTTCACCCCCCAAATCTATAAAAGCATTATTAAAGGAAGGTCTGTGTTCGTATACATGTGTGTATTTGAATAGCGTAAATCAAAAACGAAAAGTTTGTTCAATATCAAACTTGGGGTTTATGTTCAGCATCTTCCAAGGATGTGACATGAAGATTTTCAAGAAAATTCCCACACATAGGACTAGCCTTTACATTGAACATTTTTTTTAAATTCTGATATACTCAAAATTGGCTCAAACAATTTTGATTAAAGTACCATGTTTAATATATTTCCAAGACAAATGAAGTATCTTGAATTTCCTGGGAATGTCTTCAGAAGTCGTCTTCATTCTGAATGACTTGCAGAACTGTTAAACCATAAGAGATAAACAAAATCTTATCCAGTGATGAATTCAGGCGGAAGCCCAGGGTGGGGTGGGGTGGGGGGTGGGGGGGGGGGGATAAATTCCCCGGGAAATTTATATCTATTTGTAAATGTATATATCATTAACATTCTCAGCCCCCCCCCTTCCCCCCGGTCAAGCTTAATGTCCTCCCCAGAGGAAAATGGCTGTATTCATTATTTATCTTATCATACAAAAAATGTAGAACCCGTTAAAATACACAATTATTGTCAAATACACTTTTTCTTTTCTTTTTTTTTTTCTTTTCTTTTTTTTTTTCTTTTCTTTTTTTTTTTTTTTTTTTTTTTTGTTCTGTTTGTGGAGTGAATCATTTCCAAGATATTAATTGATTTTGTTTGAATTTTCCAATACTTACACTTTCCTCAAATGGGAAGTCATTTGATTTTTTTTTATGTACCAGAAATGCAAAGCCATCATACAGCTAACATCTCTTTAAAGATGTAACTATCGTTTAATCCTGCTGCATACCCTTTTCATCATTGTACCTACAAGGAAATATGTAATAAATCATTTTGACAAATGTTTTTCTCAATCAGGATAAAGTAGATAGAAGAGTATAAGCATTTGCAAGAATAATTTGTACAGGAGTAGATAAAGCCATGTGAGTGCAACACACAAGATTTTTTAATACATGATTGTTGCAGTTTGATACAGCTGTTATAACTACAAAAAACAGAAACAAAATAAAAAAGGTTACCATTTTGCCAAACAAACTAGTTTGTATTATGCAGAGGTTTCCAAAATCAATGACATAAAAGTTCCGACTCCGGATAAACTATACAACACTAATGGGTCTGTTTCTATTGTAAAACAGCAGATTTCCCCATTTCCTGTGAAGATGGAACATAGTGTGGTATAGCCTACATTCCATACCTGTTATACTTTAAATTTAGGATTTAACATTGTAGTTTTCAAAATCAAACCACTACTATACGTTAAAAAACTTATTTTTCCCCATAACTCAATTTGTTTTACTTTTTTTTTTTCACCTCAAATTCTCCCACCTCTCAAACATTGGTGCTCTGACCAAATACCATGCTGGCCTGTTTGTAAATTGGAAATGATTGGACTTCACTAACTAAACGTCATAAAAGACTGCACACCATGAGCTGTTAACATGGATAATTTTCAACAAAATCACCTAACCTCAAACTACCCTTCACATGGAAAATTTGTCAGTATCTTTAAATTCCTCAAAATGGCTTATAAATGATTTTGATTCAAATACTCTATGTTCAAGATATTTACATATCAAAAAACATTTTTATCTTGAATCTTCTAGGTACAACCTGTAAAGTCGAAAGAAACATTGTGTAACTTTGAAAAACTGGCAAACCATATGGAATAACAAAAGTTTACTGCACAAACAATTTTAGATATGTATTTAAAGTAGAATTTCTTTCAATGAAGTTTTTTGTGGCATCAGCCATTTCCAAGATACCAGTTTATTCTTGGTAGAGGTGCCACCATTCAACTGTTTGTTATATCATGGAAAGAGTACGGAGGTTCAAGGCAATCACATAGTAACACACCTTTTAACATTTTAGTATCACTTCATCTCCTGTATCCCCCTTGTAACAACAACAAACTGTATATGAACGCATTTCTGCAAATGTTTATCTCAGTTAATATAAAGTAGATTTTGTGAGACCACTTGTAGAAGCTATATAAACATAAATGCTAGCGGGTAGATAAAGTGCATGAATGTAACATCTCACATATCAAATTTGTCTTAGTTTAGTTTATTTTATTGTGTACAAGATTATTTAAATGACAAATTATTCCTGTTAATGCTTATGTAGCTTTACAAGTAGTTTCCAACTCATTTTATTCTGTATAAGATTGTTTAAATGACAAATTATTCCTGTTAATGCTCATGTAGCTTTGTAAGTAGCTCCTAACTCATTGTATTCTGTATAAGATTATTTAAATGACAAATTATTTCTGTTAATGTTTGTGTAGCTTTGTAAGTAGCTCCTAACTCATTTTATTCTGTATAAGATTATTTAAATGACAAATTATTCGAGTTAATGCTTATGTAACTTTGTAAGTAATTTTTAACTCATTTTATTCTGCACAAGGTAATCTAAATGACAAATCATCCTGTGAAAGCTTATGTAACTCTGTAAGTGATCTCTAGATTAATTATTATTACTATTATTATTATTATTATTATTATTATTATTATTATTATTATTATATTACAACTAAACAGTAGAATATGGCTGTAAATGCCTAGTGTAAATTTAACACAAAATTCAATTCTTATCTGACAAATTTCAGGTAAGCTTTGATTGTGTTTCCATTATCCCCTTTGCTGTTATTTGTTTCTTTTTTGTTCCTGTATATGAGTTTTTGTGTGCTCATTCTGTATATTTATTGACAATGTTTTGTACATCGCAATTGACATGTTCAATGTTCACCAGCCTACATGGCTACTTGTGAACTCGCTGAATGCAATCTAATCTAATCCCCAGTATCTACGTGTGTATTCAAAAAGTTCTCAGCCTGAATAAGAAAACACAAGATTGAAGAGAAATGCATATTTCATTTTTCAATATGGCCAGGTTATAAATCAATACCTTAAGTCCAACAAATTTCTAACTTTTAATACTCTCAGCAAAATGAGATTTGTCTCAGCCTTAACCACACCATTTGAAGGGAATATTCATCCACCCAGCAATTTCCTCAGGTTTAGAAGCACTAAGACATGTGACAATGCATTACCATGAGAAAGAGAAATTTGTTTTTGCAAGGAGTGGTGGTTTAGCTTGAACAGTAGCCTTCAATTGGTTCAGAAATGAAGTGTAAGGTCTCCCCAGTGGTGGATCTACCCTTCTGAAGGCAGTCTATCAGCACCACACCATGGAATCCTTGAATACCATAGCCACAGTTTTTCCTGCAGATGGAACCACTATTACCAGGGAAAGGAATTATATGGACTAAAAATGTATGAAATATGTAAATATATATGCAGTTATTTTTACCAAAATATGGAATTAAATATGGAGTTATAATTATAAAACAAATGACTATCTATGCTAAATATTGATATATTTTAATAAAACTAACCAAAGAATATAATAATGGACATACCTCGTCTTTAAATTATTATGTGAACTTCAAACAAAACACAATTTCTATTGTCTGTTATAATAGCAATGGGTTACAAACATTTCTTTCACGTTCTAAAAAATGAATCTTCTTCTATTGTCCCTGAGGACAGATTTATACTGACTAAAACCGTGTTCAACATCAGCAGAAGTAACCAGTGCATTCTTCAATTTCACGATGTCTGCCGGGGATAAGTCCAAGTTTACCTTCACTGTTGAATCACCACTCATCACAGCAACAACCTTTCGTAGCTCTTCATATCCAGGGTTTTTTGAAAGTACAGTGTCCACCTTAGCTCTTACTGCGTCTGTAACTTCACCTCTACCATGATTCAATTGTTCCACAGTGCTATTTATAATTTCAAAGCTTTCAGGAAGCGAAAGGTCCCTATTTTGGGGACTTTTGAGTGTTTTTATGATACATGAAAATGTATTCTTAATGTAAGTTAAGTCCTTCCTCACACTTATGTCACAGGCAACTGTTTTCGCAGCATCAATTGAGACTGCATCTTCAGAATCCAATGCAAGTAGAACACTCTTAATAGAGTCTATATGTTCAGCATAATATTCAACCGCTTCCAGGCAAATACCCCACCTAGTTAAAATTGGTGACAATGGAATATCAGGGCACATTTCTTTCAACGCATTAACTCTACTGGAGGCTTTGAGGAACACTTTTTTCACTGATGAAATCAACAAATCTACTTTAGGGTAATTGCCCCTTATCACTTCTGCGACACGATGAAATGCATGTGTCACACACGTTAAGTGGATCATTTTAGGATAAACTACAGATAATGCTTGTCCAGCTTTGGGCATATACAGGGCAGCATCACTAATAAAGAGTAATACATTATCATACATAATACCCTGTTGCCATAGGATACCCATAGCTTCGTTGAACAGTTTAACTAGTTTTGTTATTGCACTTTTCTAGAACATCACAATGTAAAAGAATCCGTTGAGAATATTGTTCACTTAACAAACCAATAACTACATTGCCAACAAGCCTACCTTCTTTGTCGGCAGTCTCATGGGTAGAAACCCAAATTGGACCATTTTTAATTTCATCTCTTATCTTCTGTGTACTGTCTCATGGTAGATGGTTGGAGCATATGTCTTCCTAAGCATTAACTCATCCGGGATTGTATGTTGAGCACATTCCTGAAGGAATTCCCTGAAGATCTCATTTTTCAGTTTGTAGAGAGGAATGTCAGCAGAGACAAGAGCACGGCACAGCTTGATGTTGAACTCGGAGCTTGCATTCGATGTTGTTGGTTCTGCTAAAAACAATTGTCTCTGCTTGGAGTTTCGTTGTTTGTTAGACTGATGTTTACTAGTTTGAATATGTTGTTGCACCAGGAACTTTTGAGTAGAAGATACTGCACAGTGACAGAAATTACAAAATAATATTTTATTGTCTGTTGATAAACCATCATCTTTAAATTCCGAAATGTAACTTTTTAATTTTAAAGTGACTGGATGTGATACTTTTGGCATGTTTGCCGTCTTTATAGAATGAACTCCACCAATGTGTATTGTGATTTTGTGGGTTCGTAGAATTAAAAGTCCAATTTGCAGCCCTTGGCAGCAAGATGACGTAACATAACAGCTGCAGGCACATGAATCAGTTCCGATTCGATTCTCCCTCAGTGGCGATTCACAGCTTCTTTTATAGCTCCGCTCACTGTTCGAGAAATTACCGGTATTTTCGTGTAACAAACAAGACAGCACTAGAACCTTCCAGTTATCTATCTTTATCTGTTTCGGCAAGCCTTTTATCTCCGCACTGCACTATCTGTCTCTTTGTGCACGTCAGCCGCCAGTTGCAACAATGGGTTCGCGACAGTATTCTGACACGTAATACAGTGTCTGACTTTATTTCCTATTGTTGAGGACCGTTAATTTTCAAATAGCTCTGATTTGAAAGGAATGTTTAAAACTTCATTGTTGAAATGTATTTTAATGGAATTTTGTTTTATTTTATTGTTAAGATAGGCTGTTTTACATGAAATATGGAAAATATATGAAAATTAATTAAAATATGTACTAAATTGTAAAATATGGAGAAATATGGAAAATAAAAATAGCATTTTTCAACTCTACACATTGTGAAACATAATGGCAATGCAAAATATAAATGATATTAGCTTTATAAGTAAAAATGTATTTACATATAAATCCTTTCCCTGACTATTACTTTCTTTGGTGCACTTTCATCTGTTATCACATGCTACTGGAACTGCTGCTTCATCTCTGATATGTAGTGAAGAATCCAAGTTTCATTTATTATTGTGCAACATAACACTACAAACACTCAACAAACTGTAATTCAAATACAATTTTGGTCCATTGTTAAACACATCACCCATCAAGCAGAAAGCCTTTTCATATCCTTAAGTTCATGTAAACTGTATTAATCTGGCCTATTGAGGTCTTTGCAAATTCAGCAAATTTGTGAACCTTCAATCAGTAATCACTGAGTACCTATAACATTGTTAACTTTTGTCACAATCTCATCAGTAGTGATTTTGGGAAGCCCTGAATGCTCATCTTCTTGAGTGGATTTATGACCACACTTAATTACAGCAGCTAACTTTTTGGGAGTCAAAAATGAAGCAGAAACATCATTAATATTGAATCCAACTCCTTTAGTAGACCCTTCAAAACAAAGTACTTTATCATAGATAGTGATTCAATTTTATCCATTTTACAGAAAATTTTAACTCCAGTTCATTTACATAACTGTCACAAACAGAATACTTCATCTACATGCCTGAAACCTAACTCAAAGGATGAAATCTAATAACTTATATAGGAATTTGGCCATCCTCTCAACATCTCTTACTCAGACCAAAAGCGTTTTAGAGTGTAAGATTTGAAGCTTTCATAGCAAGCGTTATTAATCAAGGCTTTGCAAGTGATCAGCCATGTCAGGTTTATGAAGGTCGAGCTTCCTGTCATTCTACACTCCATGGGCTTCATCAGGATCTAAATGATTGAATTCAGATCCTGATGAAGGTCTGACACGGCTGATCACATGCGAAACCTTGATTAATAACGTTTTAGAGTGTCCCAAGTATGATACTCCAAATTACTCATAAGTAGGGTCTGAACCTTCATACAGGAAACAAAGTTGCAGGGTTTGGGCTATAGCAAGTGGGAGGGGTAAGTATGTCACATGGTCACAACACAGAAGAGGCAAGGTACGTTGACATAGGAACGTTGTTAAAGTTTTTGCATAACTTACATTCAACGTTGTCACCATTTGCAGTAAAATATTCACTCTCAAACTCTTGTAAAAGTTCAGCAATATGTGAATATTTTGATTTCTGTGCTGCAGGCATTTTACTGCATGAAGTTAATGAACACATTTGAGACACACTATAAGCTGTAGGCAGTGTATTTTGTGCTGGAAAATGTACCCACACAATGACGTCGTGCTCTGCCCTTGTGGAGGTAACTTGCAATCACCTCATTTGGCGATAGCTGTATAAAGGTTCGAATCCTACTCATGAGGAACAATCTACTTCTAGAAACTGGGATTTTCTTTGGGTTTATGGGTAGCTGGCTGAAACAAAGTGTTTCTCCAGAATTCATTTAGTTTTGACTCAGGTGATATTTAAGGCCATTTTTGAGGATTAATATTTAATGACTGGCCATGTGCTTGGCACATATCAACAGAAAAAGCTAGTGACACCAGAGAGGCCAAATGGCTAGTGCTCTGGAGAGGTTCAAATCCCGAGTACAAAGTCAACTACTCAAAAATGGTCCTATATATCACTTTTGTGCAAAACCGTTTCAATTAATTCATTATTACTATTATTATTATTATTATTATTATTTAGTGATTACACCAACTGCTATGATTATACCAGCATTACTGGTGTGCTGGAATTTTGTCCCATAGCTTTTTTTGTTTCTGACATGAAAGCAAATGTACTGGCATAAACTTATCACGATAAGCACACCCACAAGTCTATGTCCTAGCTAGATCAAGCCTGCACCTGCAGTCTTTGGCTCAGAAAGCCAGTGCTCAGTCAATTATGGTGTAATGCAGGGCAACACTACTCTAAAAGGAAAAAAAAAAGTTCCCCATGTAAGAGAATAGTCTCATGAATTATGCTCACTATAATGGAGCATAAAACTAACCATAAATTCCAAAATATTAGGACTGTAACTTCAATGGGTAATATGAATAAAAAAATGAATTGCATTTCTACAATGGGTCACAACCTAGGTGCGAGGTTCAAGTTGGTGCCAAGATGAATCTTACGATGTATATGATCAAAATTCATTTTTAGTGAATACACTGCTTCTCCTTTGCTTGAAATGTAACTAAATTCTCTGGATCTGGTATGTCAGATATCATCATAGCTACATATATAAACAGTGCCTAATCAGGGAAGATTTTGAGTTTTCCATGACGCTCCTCTATCTTTTAAATTTCTTCCGACTAAGTTTGCTTCAAGACCTTAGTGATACAAGAAGAAAGTACCAATTTCAAGCAGGTTTCATTGTTAGAAAATATGCTTTTACCAAGTGTATTATATGTCTCAGCTTCTGAGAATGTGTATAAGAAAAACCACTGCAGTTAGTCATATAGGTACATGGTAAGTATCATTCCTATTAAACACCAACTTAACAGAGGACCAAATATTGAAAAGAGTAACAAATATAAAAAGGCTTTCCCTACAGAAGCATTCTTCCAAACAAACTTAAATATTCTTTAATGTTCGTTTTATTTTAAGTTTGTTTCAAAGTAACCCATGACAAATTAAATTTCAGAGCAGAAGGGGATAACATTTCAGTTATTTCTGTATATAATAGAGTAGAGTGAATGTATGCTGTATATTTTCAAGATTTCATTTTACCAACCACCTAATTTGCAGATCTTCAATGTTCCAAAGTTGTTTTTATCATAATATTATAAAAATTAATCAAAATATGTTCTTCATTGTTGCTGACATTCACATAATTAATTGTGGACAATATCATATAGTTGCTTAGTAATTAGATGTTCATTAATGGAGTACCCTGCATAATACAGAAACTCTTCTTTTATAAACTCTTTTTGGAAAATATGAAACACCAAATTTCATCTTCGGGGTATTTAATTTAGTAATTAGTGATGTAAACTGTTTTAACAAATATGGAAAATTGACTTTGCACATTTTTACTTTCTCTCCAATGTACTTACACATAGACGAAGTAACTGTATTCCATTCAGGGTTGCCAATGTTTAAAAGTAAAATTATCATATCAGCCACTCAAAATTATCGTACATCATAAACCAAATGCTACAACAATAAATAAATCAGCATAACACGTATGAAAATGTAATAGTATTGATGTGTATGGTATCCACTTACAAGAATTATGACCTCAAACAGTGTTACAACTTTAGCACTTATGTTTCTCGCACTAGTCATCTGAAAGTTCACCTTCTTCCGCAACTGCTACAGCATTATACAAACTTGTTGAGATAACTTTAACGTCTCTGTGGCTTGCAGATTTTCGGACCCACCACATTCTTTCGTAAGTTGAGACGACCAAATAAGTCCATTTACAGTATCTAGCGCCAATCTGTTTGTAATTTTTGCTTTTGTTAAACCTAGTTTGGAAAAAGAAGTGTTTCTGTGGGGCAATGAAATCACTGATAATGCAATCTCACCAGTTCTTTGAAATCAGTATTTCCATCAAGGTGACATGTGTTTAACAGCACTCCAGAAACTGGAATATCACGTATTCCGAGTTTTCTCCATTGATCATCAATTTTCTGAACAGTGCCTTCTTCATTGAGATTATCAGATTGGGCACACTGGCAACAAGAGGATAAAAGGTAGAAGGATTAGTAGGATATGAACTGGTTGCCTTAGCTGTAGCTATTGTAATTCATTTCATTTCTCTGTTGTAACAAACCAGTGAAAATGATATTTCACCGGTATCGAAATTATCGTACACCCCATAATTATCGTACTGGTTGACAACCATGAGTACAAACTTTCAAATTATCGTATGCCCCCATAATTATCGTATGATTTGGCAACCCTGATTCCATTAAAAAATTCAATACCAAGGTTTCACCAGAAATATACGTTTTGAGACCCTCTGAACCCTAAAAAGCACTTTTCTTTCTCTACTGCTTATTTATAGTAAGTAGAGGAAGTATTGCATTCTACCCAAAAATTTGATGTTGAGATTACACCTAAAAAGAACATTTGTGAAGCCTAAAAAGCATTTTTATTTTCTTTACTGCATACCTATAGTAAGTGTAGTGGAATCCCGATAACTTGACAGCCTCTTTTATTTTACTTTTTTAAAAAAAAATTAGTGTTAAGCTTGACTAATAATTTCTATTATCTATTATTAGGGCTAGGAAGTTCATGCATTTGCATGTTTTTTCATAGGAGTTAAAAATGTATGCTTTTACATTATGTGCACGAATTACAGAATTTTCAGTTATTTGGACATGATTTTATGGTGCATATAACTGCATATTTTCTTGATTTTTGATAAATACATATTATTTCAATACTATTGCCCCTATATTGCATATTTTAATGATTTTTATGGCTTTTTGTTACTTTTTTCTATCTGGATAATATTTCTCATATCGGCAGTACTGCACATGATGATGCAATTCACGAAGATTTCAATATTATTGCCCCTATATTACATATTTTAATGATTTTTATGCTTTTTTTTTATTTTTTCATCTGTATAATATTTTTTCATATTGGTAGCATTTCTGAGACAATGGTTCTTTCCCATTGGTAGATAGATTTGTGTCCAGTACGAAGATAATTTTTGTTAAATCTCCTAAAAGAGTTAAGTTGTTTAGATCAACAGCACCTAATACCTATCTGACTTCTTCCCGCACCAGTGTTAATCGATGGGGAACATGGATCGATGCAGTTTTATATTATGCTGAACACACAGAAATAGCCGAAGAGGTTATTAATTCACTGGACTTATTATTCTGCCAGGCACTGGGTTAAAAGAGGATCTTGGTTTCATATCTCCCCATTTTTCTTGCTTACCAACAGCCATAACGGCATTGGAAGCTGTAGGATCTCCTTTGCATGAATCACTGTCTTTGAAAAAAAACAATATGTGATTTAAGTTTGGTTCCTGGTAGCATAGGACAAAAAGTGAAAGAGAAAGTGAATTATGTAATTTAAAAAAATTCTGGTTATAAACACATGTGCGGTATTCGAGACATCCTCAAAAGAAAACCATGTCTCACCAAGAGACTTGACTCTCTCTCTCTGTCTGTGTGTGTGTGTGTGAAGCAGTTAGTATCATTTAAATATGCCCCAATAACATCTTGTGACGTGGAGAGAAGTTTTTCACGTTACAAAAGTGTTTTGCGAGACAACAGACAATGTTTTAAAGTTGAAAATTTGTGCAAAGTGTTGGCTGTGAACTGCAATTTAGCAGTTAATACTAGCAGCGAGACTACTTCTGCTTCAACCTCTAAAGAATAAGGTAACTTTATTTATTATTTATACTAACTCGTCTTGTCTACTGCAAAGGGACATTGTTTTAATTAAATAGTGCATATTTCTTGGCATATTTTCAAGTTTTTAAGAGCATATTTGCATGCATATTTCAGTGTTTTTTAGGGCATGAACTTCCGAGCCCTATCTATTATACAGTATGAATAGTATACGTAAATTTTAATTAGTGTACGTGTACAGCCTACCGTAACCTCCTTCACAGTAACAAAAGCATCTGACAACATGTTGACCTTCGATATCTAGTCAGAACATAAGCACCTGCTAGACCATTGTCACGAAACCAAAAGCTTGCCAGTAACAATGTGGATACACAGCACAAATACTTGTTTGGAAGGTTTAAAGGTTTATTGCTTTACCTGGTACAAAGGTATTTTTAGTTGTGACGATTGCGCAGTGGTTTATGATTGAGTTCACTTTTGTATATACAAGACCATTGGGGTGTGAAGTTATCTTTCCGATTACCACGGACTGTGCGTGATTAAGTAAAGAGCCACCTCACATTATCAGCAAGGTCTTCTTTATTTCAAGGAAGTAAACAGCGACATTACACACATCATCAATTTGCATGTCACTCGCACACATTCATTTGCCACATGTACAAAATACCTGTGTACGTGGTAAGCTAACCTTTCAGTTACATATTCCAGGTTACAGTGCAGCTGCCACGATTTTAGGCTTACTGTTAGTGTTGTAGTAAGTTGTGTTTGTGCCAGTGAAAATGTTGAACGAGAAGATAAGACAAGTTAACATGACAATGGAAATTAAATTAGATGTGTTAAAGAGACCAGACAAAGGACAACATATTAATACGTAATACATTTTAGAATATGTTACACTTTTGTTTCCTTCATTGTGCTAGAGTATGTATTTATGTAATCTGCTGTGTTATGTTATGGGTTGCAAATAACAGACCCCCTTATTCCATAAAACTCAACATTTTGTAACTCGACAGCCTCTCAGACAACATTAGGTTGAGTTATCGGGATTCCACTGTATTATATTCCATCCAAAAATTTGATACCCAGATTTCACCAGAAATGCAGGTTTTGAGATCACCCCAATAAAAAATTCATGTTTTTGTAAACATCTATGTGTCTGCGAACAGCAAAACTCCAAAACAAAATGTTGGTTACACACAAAAATGAAATCTGCCACGATGTGATGCAAAGCCATTCAGGAAAAGATTGCCACACGTAACCACCCTTTACATAGATTTTTCAAAATTTTCAATTTTCTCAAAAATAGCTCTATTTTGATTAAAATACCACATGGTTAACATATTTACGTGACAAATAAAATGTAATGTATCTGTTGAATGTTCTGGGAATGGCTTGTGAAGTCCTCTTCATTTGGGAGGAAATTTGTATAATCTTGAATAACTAGTAAATGCTAAGCAATAGACAAAAATGTGCTCCACATCCATTCTACATCATATACATACTTACCAGAAGAACTAGTTGGCCCATTTTAAACGAATGCCATCTCACAGAATTCCAAGAGCTATGCTTTACTACCACCCACAAGGCAAAAGATCGCTGGGAAGTCCAAAAAAGTGTTGGATGGAAAACTCCTCCTTGAGATCATAACAGGCCAACTGGCCTAATACATGTACGGAAGAAGCATAATAGTTTAGCCTGCTTTGTTTGTACCTCTTATAGTATTTTACTATTGTATTATTCAATTTTGGAAGTTTAGTGTATTATTTTTTTAGTATTTAGACATGTTAATCTGCAGAAAGTAACTATCTAGCCTAATCATGTTATTTAGGTACATTAATACATATGAGAAATTTTAAGTATAACCAGTCTATACTTTGTTCTTCAAATTCCACTACAAGCAAGGCTTATGAATGTTAAATGCAACAAAATACCATTTGAAAATCAATCACATTTTGCTGAATGAAAATAAGTTAATATCTTTTACACAGTATTGTTAAAAGCATAAGCAATGTTGAGTGTTTTCTCCAAAACACAATCTGAACACTAAAGTGTATCTCAAAGGGGACACTCTAGAGTATACTGGTCCAATTTCACCCTCACCTGTGCAATTTCACCAAAAACACACTAGTTTTCTTAGAACTACTTATATACACCAAATCTAACGTAACCTAACATTGGTTCTAACTCATTTTATATAGCAGTAAAAAAACTAGTTTCCTTACTGATTAGACAAAGCTAACCTAGCATAACCTAATTTTGGTAAGCTCCATGGAAGAACACATACATATTTACTGGCCTAAATGAGTATACTGTGATTACCTGAACTACCTAAATACTAAAAGGTACTGAGCCTCCATTTGTATTATTAAAATGAACGTTTGAAGGCATTTTGAGAATGTGCCAAATTGGACCAGCATAATACAGGATGTACCTCGAATGCAGTTATGCAGTATATTATAAAATTCCCTGTTTTATAAGATGAAGGGTATGTTTTCAACCCATGCCTTATCCGTTTCAAAAATTGGCAAGGCAACTAAACATGCAACATCTAACCAAAAGTGTAATTAAAACTTCACAAGAGAAGTTATTTACCTATAGGTTAGGTTAGTAAATTTGACCGCCCCTCGTGCTTCATCAAATAAATAATAGTAGTACGTTTTCTTCGGCTTCGACTGTATTGTAAAACTTAAAGAGTATTTCTCATTCCTTGTGAATTACATTAATAGTCCCCGGCGAGCTTAACCTCCCCATTATTTCATATCATATTACTAGTCCCCACTGAGCTGATATCATTGGAATTATGTGCAGTAGTGTGAACTTGCTGATTTTCTAAATATTACTCACTGTTTCAACTTACTTTGATACAAGACAGGTGTACAATAGAAACACTTGGCACAATAGCAACAGTTGGAACACCAGCAACACATGTTTATTCTTTACCTACAACCAACACTTCACTACGTACGAAACAACAATCAAACAAACAACGGCAGTTCTTACCCAAAGTTAGGCTTTTTGATGCTTTCATAGAATTCTTTCTTCGGCGGTCTCCAAAAGTCGCAAACCAATTGCCAATTTTGTGACCACTGCTTGTAAATGAGCTAAATGTGCTGCTCTTGTGCAATACCTTTATATCCATGTTACTACACTTTTTAGCACCAATATTTATTCACATTTAACAACAAAATTCACCAATTTAAGTCACACCGGTTTAATGATGTGCGTCCTCGTCCAGGCATTCTAACCTTTAGCTACACTTTGTACATATGCCAATGGCACTTAAACCCTCAAGCATTATCCGATATGTTTGTCACAACACACGCTTATAAGGCTGTTACAATGCACTTATTTCTCCGTTGTGCTCCTGTTAAAACCTCACACGGTGATTCACTCGATCGCTAAAATTCAAAGTGACATCCTTTGTCGCACATATCATAATGCCCCATAAAACTTAGTAATTGGCAAATTGTTTCACACAAAATGCAAAGAAATGTTCTTTGTATTGCTTAATTGTTGTCGGTTTAGTTGCTGCTTAACTACCAAATCAAAATATAATAAAAAAAAGCCAAACAAACAAAAGAAGAACCAATGACTTGCGACATAGTTTCCGATTAGTGTACGCAGTGTCCTGTGGTGTTGTCACTTGTCTCCTCGTAATACCTTGTGTATAGTGGCGTTCCCTACTCGCGTATTCCTAGTATATCTGTTGGAAAAGGAAATTTCTAAACTCTTCATGCAATTCCCAAAATATTCCGAAGCTTATTTTTACACATGCTACTTTTGTAGCTCCATAAAAACATCTGATATACCGAATAATCGTACTCGCCTCCCCCATACCGAAAACCTAAAATGCAAGAAAGAAAAAAAAAAAAATCATACTAGCAACAATATCAGGGGTTACATAATCCAGTCATGATTAGTATTTTACTGTATACGTATTTTCAAACTTTTAACAGCGCCATAATCAATAACACACCCTCCTACTTCAACGTCATGACGCGTGGATCCGAAATAAAAGTGTCATTTCCAACTGACAAGCGCACTCCCTCACTGCAGAAAATCTATTCTGTATTTCCAAAAATAGGGGACACTATTACGTAGTCAAAGCACAAGGCAGTGCATGTATTATTATTATCATTATTATTATTATTATTATTATTATTATTATTATTATTATTATTATTATTATTATTATTATTATTATTATTATTATTATTATTATTATTATTATTATTATTATTATTATTATTATTATTATTATTATTATTATTATTATTATTATTATTATTATTATTATTATTATTATTATGGCTCATAAATGCCACTTTATTAGCTAACGAAGTACGCCAAATTCGTTGTAAAATAAGGCATTTAGCCGACTCCGTTTTTAGTTATGCCGTTCACAGACGGACACACACAAGAACCTTTTTCTAAAAATGCTTTTTTTTTTTTTTTTTTTTCAAATTCAAAACGTGTTTCCGGTGAAATCTCAACAACCGAATTTTTGGGTCACCGGTCGAGTTACATGAAATCTACATTGTTGTTCAAAGAGTCATAGGCAACCTACCCACTACAGTAATGAATTCTCTTGAGAATAACATTTCTATTTCTTAGCCAATTTAGGAGAGCATACAAACATACAACAGACTGACAAGGTACCTTGTGCAGCTATTACATTAGTTTAAGGGACACTGGGAGTGAAATTTGAAAGTTCCACATTTCTTGATAGATTTTTCTGAAATTTTTACTGTGTTTGTATTTATATGAGAATAGGCGGTACACCAAATTTCATTAAAATTGGATAATTCGTTTAGGATATATAAATTATTTTATGAATTTAATAGGCACATTTTCAAAATAGAGCTCGCGTCTATTGACTTTTCAAAATTCATTTATATTGGCAGAACTGGTGCTCTAAAACATGGGTAACAATTGTATGAAGAGATATTTCCAATACGTTTGCTGATTATGCTGTACATATTTTTTTAATAACAAAGAAAATTTAATCTTAAAAATTATTGATTTTTTTTCATACAAAAAAAATGTTTTTGGAATTCATGTTAATTATAACATCAATATTGAAGCATAGTTTTGTTTAGCTGCTATTTATGAATACTTTTGGAAGTTTTCATTGAATTTGAAGCAAAACTCAGGCGCGACCTTCTTCTGGAATGTGCAGAAATGTAGTTTTGAGAAAAACAGGCGTTTATATAGGAGCATCCTGTGTACGTTAAGGGAAGAGCGCTATTTGAAAGGGCCGTAATGACCACATAGAGTGGGGAATATGAAAAATGTTAGCTGATCCAAATGCACAGGTGTTCCAGGAACATTTTAAGGTAAAAAAACAATTTTCGACTTTTTGACAATTTTGACCAAAATTTCACTCCCAGTGTCCCTTACAGTAATGAATTCTCTTGAGAATAACATTTCTATTTCTTAGCCAATTTAGGAGAGCATACAAATATACAACAGACTGACAAGGTACCTTGTGCAGCTATTACATTAGTTTAAGTGCTGCTCTCTGAATTGAAAGAGTGAGTGTGTGAGGTTTAACGGCCCGTCGACATCGAGGTCATTGGGGCTCAGAGTTGAAAGAGATCAAGGTAGTTTTTATCACTGAACAGGAATTAATTTTAACCGTTCTAAAAAAAAAAAAAAAAAAAAAAAAAAAAAAAAAAAAAAAAAAAAAAAAGAATGGAGAAGTTGCCAGTCTTGTAAGGAATGACATACATAGTAACTAACAAACGTATTTCCTTAATCACTTAAAACAACGAAAATGACTTTGAACATTATGTACGAGTAGTATATGTAGAAATTCGCAACACAAAGTAGGTAGTAGTTTGTATTTGTAGATCTTCTGACGGGTGCTTAGAAACCTTCTTTAGAAACTTCGACCATATGTTGCAAATGTTGCAGCATAAGCTACATTTTGCTACATATGGTCACTTTAACATTGATTTCTTATTAGATGATAGTAAAAGGAGTCGTTTTGTTTCACTAATACATTCGTTTAGCCTACTCTCACTAACTAACGCCCCGACACGAATAACAAAAGCTAAAATGACATGTTTAGACCAGTTTATGGTAAAAAGAAATCCTTCAGTTTTACACAAATAATACAGATTTGGGTTTTCCTGATCATAATGCTGTATTTAAACATCTTACATTGTCAACTGAAATACTGAAAAAATTTATTCAAGCGAAGAAGTTTCACAGGAACAGATTTACAATTCGGAGAATACTCTTAGTTTACGTACTTATTAGGAATGGAAGTCTGGTTTGAAACTTTGGACGAATCAACTACAGATAAAAGTTCCAGATATTTATCAATACCTTCTCTTATTACTTCAATACAGCCTTACCGGTAGAAACTGACTTAATACTGTGATGCCGGCCGCCCGTCACAGAGAAGATCATGGTCGAGCTACCTCTCACCACTGCTTCTAAACACGTGTAGTTCTCAGAAGAAAGACGACTATGATCGCGCCAGAACAAAACTGTTCTTGTTCCGGGCTCGTTTACAGGAAGTTTCGAGAAAAGGTGTATTTTGCAGAGAATTCGCCGGCACTTCTCCTGAACAATAAAAACGCAAGAGCACGGACCGAGAGTGAGTTAGTCTTTTAAATGTTGAGCAAGACATTTGTTTAGTTTTTAAGTGTTGAAGCACTTACCGAATTCAGTGTTAAGAAGGTGTATGGTCCAAGCCAGTTGCTTGTGAGACAGAGAGTATAGAGACAGTGAAGTGTGTCAATGTTACGAGAGGGCAGAACAGGTGTAAGTTGCAAGGTCACGACAAATTGTAAATTCTGTTGACGACAAATCAGAGGACCCTTTTTGTGATTCAGTTTTAGAAGTGAAAAAGTTACATTAAAACTAATTGGACTTTGTCATTTGTCACACTGGTGTCAGGAGCGAAATTCGAAAACCGTGCAAGGAGCATGTAAATCCTATAAGATCTCTTACAGGAGACACTTTATTTTTTCCTCCTGTTACCGAAAGCAAAATTATGATGATATACGCGATGCAATAGTTAAAAAAAAGTCCACAACTAGTTGTTAAACTCCTTGCTAATACTTGCAATGCATCGTCCAAAAGTGGTCAGTTTCCTGAAAATTTAAGAGTAGCTAAAGTCAAGCTCTGTTTAAAAAGGGGAAAGGGTTGAAAATTAAAGAGCAATATCTACGTTACCGATTTTCTCAAACGTCATTGAAAAGTTCATTTACACCAAATTAGTGTCTTACTTGGAATCACGTTTCCTTACTTCGAATTCGTAGTATGGTTTTCGAATATATATTAATAGTGCTTTATTTTCATTTCTTACACCTATCTTCAGAGCAAAAGATCTTTAACATCACTCATTGGGTTGGATTTTAGACCTGACAACAGCTTTTGACACTGTAAATCACGTATTACTACTTGAAAAACGTAATTCATATGGCATTAGAGGAATAGCCAATTAATGGTTTCAATCATACCTAAAGAATGGGAAGCAGTGGAAATAGATTTCTATAAATCTAACCAAAGGCCTATTGATCCTCGCAACTTGTCCCTATCTTAGCGCCTAAATTATTCATACTTTCTATCAATGACTTACCGACTGAATTATCATATATAAATTCTGTTCTGTTTGCTGATGACACAAATTTTGTACTCCGCGGAAAGACCTAATTATTCTCCAAGATGGCACGGCAAATCCAATGTTGACTACATGGCTAAAGAAAAATAAACTAGTCTCAAACGTGGAAAAAAACTGTATGCATGCATTTCAGCCCTCAAGTAATAAATCAACAACCTGATGTGAATACTAGCATTGGAAATTCAAATATTAAGCAAACTGACGCTCTAAACCTTCTAGGAGTATGGATTAATGCTGACCTAATACAGAAGACTCACATAAATTTTATAATTACAAAGCTCAGCAAACCAAGCTATGCAATAAGAATCCTCCAGAATCGTCTTCTGAAGGTTTAAAAATGGTCTATTTTGGATGTGTGCATTCCTTACTTTCTTATGACATCATCTCAGGATCTGCAATTAGATCAGTAAATGTGACAAACCACAATGTAGCAAATCCCACTTCTGACACCAGCGTGACAAATGAGTTACTTTTTGTCCTTTTATTTTCCTTCTAATTGGATCACTAAGCACAGTCCTCTTTGTTATCGTTAACACAATCTATAATTCGACGTAACCTTGAAGCTCACAGCTGTTCTCTTCTCTCGTAATCATGGCATATATTGCACTGTCTTTCTACCCTCTCTGTCCAATAACTGGCTTCGACGATCACACTCATTAAAACTGCTTCATACAACAACTCCGACATGACGGTTAAATGTCGAAAAGTTTCTGACGACACTCAAATTTCCCTCAACGCTGACTATACACACACACTAACTACGATCTCGTTCGACTCTTAAGGACTCGTTTTTCTCGTCGCCGCATTCGCTTATATAGGCGAGAATGGCGTAGTACGGATTTTTCTCGAAATCCACCTTTCATAAACAAGCCCAGCACTTGAACGGTTTTCTCGAACAGTCTGGGAAAATCTGTCTTTGTTCTGGCCCGCTCCATTGTTACGTCGTTTACTCGCGCGCAGTGGTATAAAGTAGCTTGACCTTGAGCGCGTCTTTGACGGACGGGCGGCGTCACAACATATTCATACTACAAAAGCGCATCGTAAAAATATTGAAACGTGTTGCTATATATTCATCAACTGAACCTGTGTTCAGAGAATTCCATATACAATTAATTGTACTACAATTAACTTGTACTTACATGTTTGAGGCTGTTTTCATACACAAGAGTCTATCACATTTTAGCAGTGTTACCTGGTAAATGGAAACTCTTAAATCAGAAACAGTTTAAACAAAAAGTGAAAAATATCTCTTAGCTCAACTGTTCTACAGTAGTAATTCCACGATTACTTCTTTTTCCTAAACTAAAGCTCGTCTCAACCTTAGAAGAGAGTACACGTTAAATGTGGCGCAACGTTGCAACATGTACATACTATATGTATGCCTTCTTTCATCTTCGAACTCCAGATCATGTAAGAATCGACTCAGAGTGGGCCTTGAAAAATTTGGTAGTGTATCGTCACCGTGATGATACCGTGACAAAATTATATTCAACGTGGGTGGTACATTTTCAAACACTAAAGAATGAACAATTCGCCGCACTCCGCTTTGCACTATTCCATCATATTGCTTTAACCCAGCGTTTTGTGTTGTCCCGCCCTTTTTGCTTTCCTTTCCGCGGCGTTCTTAGAAGCTTTTTCATCAGTTCCTTTTTAATCCTATACACTAGTGCTTCTGAACCTGTTACTTTTACTGCCTTATTAATACCCATTTGACTTGAAAAAAATCTAACATAGGTACTCATAATTATTTGGCGTTCCTTACTTCTTAATTTACCAATATATCCTCTCTTCCTACCTTCCCCCTCCAAAACTACAAATATTTACGGAAAATGTTAAATAAATAACGTAATAACACTGCACAGGTTCCATATACAGTACAAACACACTTGTTTACGAACTGATGTTACCTTTTACTGTCGCCTTGTGTCTAACGCTTGACGCCTTTTATCTGAATAGGTGAATACCTTTTGTTTGCCTTACACGATGAAAGCCAGAGGTTACACGCTTCTGGTTTATTTTAAAAACTGTCTCTAACCCTCCTCGACATTTGCTCTCGCTTGGTCCCCGATGTAAACTCACAATAAAAAAGTCTCCCACTGCGTAACTTTTGCAGTGCATAGATATAAAATGTTCCGAAAACATTTAATTTAAAAAATTGTAACACTTAACAGAGTAAACATGGAGAATTCAAAGTAGGTAGGTGGCGGCACCATAGTTTACTCTAGCTAAGAAAAAAATATAAACGTAGTCTAGCAGTTAGTTTGTTAGTTAGTGCGTGATGAGTATAGAAACAGCAAGCATCGGAGTTTCACTGAAAAAGCGTCTCTTGTAGAAATTTGGGCCTATAGAAGTGTATAATTGCCCTAAAAAGGATATACCATATTAGAGAAAAAAAAAATCTGCATAGAATGAGTTCAAACTTGAAATTTCTAACAACTGAATAATTACACCATGGTATTAGGAACTTTGCAACAGCGCAAGAGTAGAAAAGGACGACGCTAACGGTAACTCGTAGGCGCTAGAGAGTGGCAGATATACCCCATTTAACTCCATACTGTCATCTAAGAGTGAGACAAGCTTAACTGTCTATTAAATTGTACATACTAATTGTAAGTTGTATGCCAGAGACATTTAATTTTGTTAATTGATGAAGCCTTTGAATTGTAATTCTTTTGATGAACATCTCATTTTATCTTATCTACCAAATAACGTCTTTTAAGAACAAATAAAGCAATTTAGACTATAAATAAAGCAGCGATGTCCGCTCCTTTGCGCTCATTGCTTTTAAAACACTAGCATCTGTCTGTCCAACATGAGCAATAAAATTGTTATAATTGCTTTTTACGCAATGAATACAATCCTAATTCTTCTTTGGAAACGCAAAAACTTGAACTTTTATATAAAAAGAAAAGAAGGAAGAAGTATTATCTATGGGACTTTTACCGACATAACAATTAAGCACAATAACGTTATCCATTGGTATAACTCAACCACGATATTATTGCACTTGGACTTCCGTGGCCGTCACTGTAAACACAGATGACGTCACGGTAAACAGGTATAATTGTACTGTCCTTCCTTACAAACGCACGCACGCACGCACACAGATATGAGCCATTTTATTTGTGTTGAGTATTTGCACCAGACAATGGGCTTCATCGCACAAGCGAGCTCTAGTGAACACTACTCTCACAAACTTTTATCGGAACAATTCTTGGTAAATATCCATAAAACCCCAAACAGGAGTTCTGATTATTATCCTCCGGTAACATCTGCATGTCATGTCCATATTACTACAGGAAGTCCTCCATGTGATTACCATGCGTTCTTGCATATGATTCAGCTCTTCTCCAAGAATCCCCAACTCCTTCGAACACACCTGGCTGCTCTCCACTTGGGCACTTGCATGTCTCACACTCTTGTAACGTAGCACACTGTCGATGGGTTTGGCATACATCAATGTCTTTAAATGTCCCCAATATCCAGAAATCCAATGGATTGAGTTCCGGCGAACAGGGAAACCATGTTATTAGATCTCCTCTACCAATCAATCGTCCATTAAAGTTTGGTTTAAGTACTGTCGCACGATACGTACAAAATTGGGTGGTGCCCCGGCATGCATAAACCACATGCGTTGTCGTTCTACAGGCACAATGTCCTCCAAACGCATCGGTAACTCATCGCGCAGGAATCGATGATACACAGCACCTGCTAATCTGTACGGTAAAATGCATGGTTACAGGAGTCTGTCAGCCACAATTCCTGCCCACATATTGAAACTAAAGAGATTCTGATGCCTAAACTACATGACTGCTCCACCAAAGGCAACACACTCGACATGGGTAAAATCGCTCGTATCTCAACAGGTATTTGTTTCTGGATATATGTTTATAGGAACATTTATTCTAGTTTTGACTAATCCCAGCTCCTGTTGTAGCATTGGACACATTTTAAACACCCGGTATGTATAGTGTCCCAAAAAAGATCGACAGCGCTTAGTATGTTGTTTGGGATGCCAAACTGATCGGTTTACAAATAGGAACCCCTGTCCGGAAATCCACGGTATGGACGCTAGAGAGCGTCTAAATTTGAGAACGAACTATTGTTTTGGTATCTTAATACCAAAGGGTATGCAACCTTAGCCATCTTGGTACCGGTATGAATGACCTGAACTTAATAACATTCTTGCGCATGTGCTACATTCCTCCATAGTCCTTGGTGCGCATCCTACTGCGTTACTGGTGTAGTTTCCAGTACAGTACCGTTTTTAATAGCAGTGCGAGATGTACCAGTATACAACTGCTGAAATGGCCGACTTGAGCTCTAGCATACCTTGATGTAAATGTGGGAATCACCTCAACGTCGCATATTCAAATCGATACATTGGTAAAGGTGGGCCAGTTCCATGGCCAGATCTGACGTCCCTCGACTATTTTCTGTGGAGTTATATGAGCAGTATGATGTATGTCACTCGTGTAACTTCAGCGGAGGACCTTAATGCAGGAGTCCACGGAGCGTTTGAAAATTTTCAAAGACAATCGAACGTGTTGGGTCATGTGCATAAGGGTCACCATCGCCGATGTAGGCTCCCCTATGACGTAGGAGGTACACATTTCGGATCCCGTTTGCAATGTAGACAGCTCGGTGTTGGGCATATTGACGAAATGTGAATGTACAGACATCTCACATTCCGATGCACTACAGCGTCCAAACCGTGCTTTTCCGGAGAGGAGTTTCTACTTGAAAACTAATCAGTTTGCCATCCCGCAAACGTGCTAAACGTTGTCGGTGTTTTTGGGACAGCTGAATATGTATCATACATACACACACTAGAGTCCCGCCAATCCGAAAATCCGCCTAATCTGAACAGGACTAGGAAAAGTATCTACCAAATTTGTCTTTTTTTCATTTTAAAGCGGGAAAACAAAGATTAAGATTAGACTAATTTTTTTTTCAGTTAAAAACTTAAATTTATTAGTACAGAAAAACACGAAACAAATTCTACAGGAGTAAACAGCGAATCTGTCGGTTATCTCATACACAAAAACTAAGAAATGGATGGCCTAGATCTACTACTATGTGCATAACCAAGTTTGAGTGCAATTTTTTACGTTAACGAGGAAACAAGCCGGAAAAGCAAATCAACACTTAAGAAGTGAAGTCAGAGACCTTCTTTTGACCCATCGCACTGAAGCGACTTGAAGAGGCAATGTTTCGCCAACATTTCACAAACATTACATCACTAGGAGCTGCAGCAGTAGACGCCGCTGTCAAGGAGGCGAGAATAACTTTTAGAGTTCAAAACAATGAATTCACGAAAGTTGATGATAACAAAGAGTTTTGTGTTAAATTTGAGTTGCGAAAGGTCATGCCAATTGTAGAAGTTCGTAAAACAAACAACGGAAAATTGAGTATTGTTCCATGGTGTCAGAAGAGGGATGAAACCACGGTAAGATGGAAGAACTGACGAAGCAAATGTTGGCCAAAATGGGCGAAATGAAAAACGAGACAGCCGAGTTGAGAGTATACATATTGTGACTTTGGTGGGTGTAAAGTAGACAGATGTAGTCGAGATAAAGAAACACTTTTATTTCCGTAAACAGTAAATTTGTACACTCGTTGCAACAGCTAGAAAGTCTTTACCGATTCACCAACAGCACGGCTCCGAATTAGTAACACCAAAAAACTGTCCCTTCTCACACTTTACCGCTATTTATATCTCCCAAGCGCTATTCTGGAAACTTCAGGAAAGTTCAGTTATTATTGCGGTGAAATACAAAGCAGAAAATTCCAGAAGTCTCTATCCCTTTCTCTCTTTCCGCAAGCGCCCCAACAATGCGGCCATTCTCTGTCTCTTTCCTTCGGCTCCTTTGCGGTAGTGCCGACAGTAATGCGATGGGCGACACTGCTCCCTCCTCAAGGCTGGTCTTCCCGAACAGCACCATCGTAACGGGCCAGACGATCCAGGTGTACCACTAACATCTTTCCTCGGGGCACCTTCTGGATGCGGTAGACTACGTCGTTAATCCTCTTTACCACTCGGTACAGTCCTTGCCACGGTTGTTGAAGTTTTGGGCAGCGTCCCTTGGTCCGGGTAGGGCAGTACAACCAGACCATGTCACCTTGCTGGTATCCTCGGCTGTTGGCTTGCCTGTCGTACCGGGTCTTCATGCGGTCGCTCGCCATCTGGATGTTCTGACGAGCCATCACGTGCATGTCGTGGAGATGGTCTACTAGATTCTCCACATACTCGGTTGCCGGCTGTTTCGCTTCCGGGGGGCTCCCAAAAGCCAGGTCACAAGGGAGGCGTAGCTCTCGGCCGAACATTAGGCTTGCTGGTGTCATCCCGGTGGTGTCCTGTGTCGACGAACGGTAGGCCAGCAAGAACAGTGGTACCTTGAGGTCCCAGTCTCGCTGATGGCTGGCTACGACCTTCCTCAGGTGCTCTTCTAGGGTCTTGATGTATCTCTCAACCATGCCGTCCAACTGTGGATGTAGTGGTGTTGTTCGGGTCTTGTTCATCCCAAGTCTTTCCAATGCCTCCTTCATTAGGTGCGACTCAAAATTGGTGCCCTGGTCGCTGTGGAGCTCTAACGGGACCCCAAAACGGCAGAACAGCTGTTCCACGAGGCAGTCTGTAATCGTCTTCGCCTCTTGGTTCCGGATGGAATACACCTCCGGCCACTTGGTGAAGCAGTCCACAGCTACCATCAGGTACTTGTTGCCTCGATCGGACACTGGGAATGGTCCAGCTATGTCGACGGCGATGCGTTCGAAGGGCGCTCCGACGTTGTACTGCTGCATGCGACCCCGGCTCCTAGTCTGGGGGCCGCGACTCGCCGTGCACACGTGACATTCACGGCACCAGTTCTCAGCGTCTGCTCGGAGCCTCAGCCAGTAGTAGCGCTGTCGGAGTTTGTCGATCGTCCGGTTTGATCCTAGGTGTCCACCCGAGGTACCGGCGTGCACTTCCTCCAAGACTTTCGGGACCTTACTTCGGGGAAGTACCAACTGCCCTTTCTGGGTCTTCCCATCAGGTGATTCCCATACCCGGAACAGCGCGCCCTCTTTGGTCTTCAACGAGTCCCATTGGGCCCAGTACGACTTGTATGTAGCGGTCCTGGGTGCGACGTCCTCCCAGGTTGGTCTCGCCCCTGCCTGCACTTCTCTCAAGAGTGGCCCCAAGTCGGCGTCCGCCAGCTGCTCCCTCCTCAGGCCCGCGCTATCCCATCCATACGCAGGCACTGCCGTGACCACTCTGACAGCTGCGGTACGCTCCTTCTCTTCCACTCTTGCGCATTGGCCGCACTCTTCTGGGCAGGGTCTTCGGGACATGGCGTCTGCGTTGCCGTGGCTCTTCCCTCTGCGATGTTCGGAGGTGAAGTCGTACTCCTGCAACCTCTGGACTCAACGGGCTGTCTGGCCCTCCAGGTTTCTGAAGCTAAGTAACCAGGTTAGGGCGGAGTGGTCTGTCCTCAGGTGGAATGGCTGACCGTACAGGTACTTCTGGAAGTGCTCCAAGGTCTTCACTACCGCTAGTAGCTCTCGTCGGGTGACACAGTAGCTCTTCTCTGCCTTGGACAACGTCTTGCTGTAGTAGGCTATCACCCGCTCGTGGCCGTTCTGGACTTGGGATAGGACGCCTCCAATGCAATGGTCGCTGGCGTCGGTGTCCACAATGAAGGCGTCGCCTGGTTGTGGGAATCCCAAAATAGGAGCACTGCAGAGCGTCCTCTTCAGCTGCCGGAAAGCGCCTTCGGCGTCCTCCGTCCACACATAAGGTCGATGTTCTTCCGTCAGGCGAGTGAGGGGTTTGGCGATGCTGGAGAAACCCTTTATGAAGCGGCGGTAATAACTGCACAATCCAAGGAAACTGCGCAGTTCTCGCTTATCCTTTGGGCGAGGCCAATCTCTCACGGCCTGTGTCTTCTCCGGATCCGTGAGACTATGTGGCCCAAGTAGTTGACTTCCCTGCGGAAGAGCTGGCACTTCTTGGCGTTCAACTTCAAGCCGGTCGCCTGCAGTCTCTGTAGCACCTTGCTCAGTTTGTCAAGATGATCTTCGAATGTCTTGCCGACGATGATGATGTCGTCCAGGTATAACAGGCAGGCGTCATAAGTCAATCCTCTCATTACTGACTCCATGAGGCGTTGGAAGGTAGCTGGTGCGTTGCAGAGACCAAAGGGCATAACTGTGAACTGCCAAAGCCCTTGGCCTGTCGAGAATGCGGTCTTCTCCTTGTCTCTCGGGTCTAGAGCCACCTGCCAGTAACCCGATTTCAGGTCCAGGGTTGAGAACCACTGCGCACCAGCAAGCGTGTCCAGGGTGTCGTCAATCCGGGGTAAGGGGAAGCAGTCCTTCCTGGTGACAGCGTTCAGCTTCCTGTAATCTACGCAGAAGCGTAGCTCACCATTCTTCTTCTTCTTCACCAGAACTACAGGGGAACACCAAGGACTGTCAGACTCTTCGATCACTCCCTTGGTTCTCATGTCCTCCAGCATGTCTCGTACCGCCGCTTGTTTAGCCAACGGAACGCGTCTAGGTGGTTGCCGAATAGGCCGGGCGTCTCCGGTGTCGATGTGGTGAAGCACTCGGTCCGTGCGGCCGTAATCGCTGCTGCCTTGGCTGAAGACGCGCTGATATCGTCTCAGCAGTTGTTGGACCTTCTCTCTCTCTCTGTTCAGCGGTCAGGTGGTCGGCCGCCCTCTCCAGTAAGCCTTCCAGCCGGGGCCCCAGGTGTTGCGTCGGCACCGACTCCTGGGTCTTGTCTATTGGTGTTACGCTGACCACGGGCTCGCACGCCCCCAACTCCGTCCCGTCCCGGACGTCATGATCGGTGTCTGTTGGGTTGAGCAGTCTCACGGCACCTCCTCTCGGCACGGCAACAATGTCCCGGCTACACAGAGCCCGTACACATGCGTCTTCCGGTCCAGCAGCATGTTCTTCTTGCGCTGGCCTTCCAGTCGCGCCGTCACTACCATCACGCTTCTCGCGGGGACAACTACGTCTTCCCTGAGAATGAACCTGCAGATTCCAAGGCGTTCTTCGGGGTGCCGGAGCATTACTTCCTCTCCCTTTAGCCGCAGAACCTTCTTGCCGATGTCGACCGTCGCCTCGTGACTCCTGAGGGCATCCAGTCTCAGTATCACCTCCTCAGCCACCTCCGCGACGAACACCCACAAACGCAAGACACTTCGCCCCAAGGTCAACTGCAGCAGGGCCTCCCTCTCCACAGGCAAGGTGTCACCCGATGCCGTCACTAGTTGGTACGGTCGGCTCGGTTTTCTCGACGGCAAGCCCCTGGCTACGTCAGGTCTGATGACAGTCACGGCTTCTCCAGTGTCAACAAGCACGCGGCACGGCTTCCCTCTCACCCAACCGTCCGCGATGAGGCTGTCATCCATCCGTCGGCTGACGGCGCGCAGTGTCACTCGAGGGGATGATGGTGATGGCGCCGACGTGCCCCTCGCCACGCCGGGCATTACTCGTTTTCCGGCTGCTCTTCTTGGTGCCGGCAGTCTCTCATCAGGTGTCCCGGCTGGCCACACCCCCAACACACGCCACCTGGTCTTCGTCGGCGTCCCTGGACTGGTCTGCGGTCTTCATCGTAGCGGACATTCCTTGTCTTCGAGGTCGGGGTAGCCGTCACTTTGGCCGCTTCCATCCTTAATGCGGCCGTTAGTGCCTCGTGGATGGTCTTGTAGTCGCCGAGCATCAGGCGTTGACGTATCTCGGAATCGCGTACCCCGTCGACGAAGGTATAGGCGGCTTCTCGGGATGCGAATTCGGAGGGGAGGTCGACCAAGGCTTTGCTGGCCAGCTGTTCGATTGCCAGGGCGAACTCCTGCAGCGTCTCCACTGGCAGTTGCATCCTAGATTTCAGTTGGCTGCGGTAGGCTGCGGCTAAGCGGTGGTTTCCGAACCGGTTCTCCAGGGCCTCCCAGATGTCCTTGGGCGCCGCCGCTGTCTGGACTGCGTTCAGCACCTCTGCGGCTCGTCCCTGGAGGCTGGCTATCAGCTGCGCGGCCTCTTCTTCTGGCGACCATTTGTTGTGCTTGGCCACTGTGTCGAATTGACGGCGGAAGACCTCAAACGTTGACGTGCCATCGTACTTCGGTGGTTTGACGCGCGTCGATGTTGTGTCGCGTGCTGGAGCCTCGGCCTTGTAGTTCTTGAGCTTTTCACTAAGCATCCTTTCCACCATTGCATTTAGCTCCTTGGCGCTACCGTCGACCCTGCCGTTCCCCGACATTCTCCAGGGCGTCAACGCGTTGGCCGAGGTCCTCCATCTTTCCACCGAGCTCTTCCACCTTTCCACCGAGCTCTTTCACATCCTTCCTCACGCCAACCAGTTGCTCGTCAATTTTCGCCGATAGCTCCGTCTTCATCTCTTTCAGCTCGGCAGCGAGGTTGTCGTTTGCCGTCTTCATCTCTGCTTTCAGCTCTTGTATAAAGCTCACCAATGTAGCCTCCATCATCGTATCCCACTTCTGACACCAGTGTGACTTTGGTGGGTGTAAAGTAAAGAAGACAGACGTAGTCCAGATAAAGAAACACTTTTATTTCCGTAAACAGTAACTTTGTACACTCGTTGCAACGGCAAAAAAGTCTTTTCCGATTCACCAACAGCACGGCTCCGAATTAGTAACACCAAAAAATTGTCCCTTCTCACACTTTACCGCTATTTATATCTCCCAGGCGCTATTCTGGAAACTTCAGGAAAGTTCAGTTATTATTGCGGTGAAATACAAAGCAGAATACTCCAGAAGTCTCTATCCCTTTCTCTCTTTCGGCAAGCGCCCCAACAATGCGGCCATTCTCTGTCTCTTCCCTTCGGCTCCTTTGCGGTAGTGCCGACAGTAATGCGATGGGCGACAATGTTGGCGAAAATCGACGGGCAATTGGTCGGTAAGAAAGAAAACACGTTTGGAAAGCACCGTCTGGCTGCAGCCCATCGCAGCCCGTTCAAGTCAAGGCTATAACAAGCAAAGGAGATGCTGCAGGAGTTTGACCGTGATGATGAACTAGTGAATAAGGCTCTGGTGAACCTCCCGGCCGAATACGTTTACCAGGAAGTAAGCTACTCCATCGACGGTGTGTCCAACGCCGAGATACGTCAGTGCCTAACGCTCGGCGAATATCAGACCATCCACGATGCGCTGACAACCCCGGCCCAGGTAACAACTGTCCTAGTCAGGAAGATCCGGAATATTCGGTTTGTATGGGACAGGGGAACAGCCCGAGGACATCGACAGTCTCTCAAATGTGTGCGTTGGGAGTGTAGTTGACCAGGACATCCGGCGACGGACCGTCCACAACTGAGCCGACAAACTAATGGTAAACGAATAAGCACAGGCGAGAAAAGGGGTACGTCGGAGCTGTCATTCGCCGAACCCAAAAATGATGCTGTGCGCTCTGTGCAGAATAATAGACAACATCGTCGCGGACGGATGACTACGCGCGAGGCGGTACCAGATATTTGGTGGACACAGGTGCAGCCGTGACCGTGGTGTAACCTGACGTGATGAAGGGCTTGCCATCGAGGAAGCCAGATCCGTTCTAAAAGAGTGCTGGCATTGGGCGACATCTTGCCTGTGGACTAGGCTTCCTGCAGTTGATCTTGGGACGGAGCGTTACAAGTCGGGAGGAGGGTCATATGAATCGGACAGGACAAGGTAACACTCCGAAGTCTAGTGAACATATTGAGGTCTGAGGGTAACCCTGGATGAGGTTAAGTTAGGGCCCACAAGGAGCAAAGTGTTCGCGAAGGTGCATAGGAGAGGTTAGCGGTCGCGGAGACCCGTGGGCGCAGGAAGGCCCGCAAACGGAGGATGAGAGGATCAGCGATGCAGTCTGCCGCGTTTAGGTGCTGCCCCGAAGGAAGATGCCGGTGGCACTGCTCGGAGCGAGGAGCGCTATGGTTGGGGGGGGGGGGGGGGGGAGCGTATGGCATTGGTTCCAATCTCTTTGGAGAAGACATCCAAGGTAGAACGCTCCTTGGCATGACGTCACTGTTGTCAAATAGCCGAGAATAACTTTTAGAGTTGAAAAAAAAATGAGTTCAAGCAAGTTGATGACGGCAGAGTTTTGTGGTAGATCTGAGTTGTGCAAGGTCATACTAATCGTACAATTTCATAAAATAAATAACGGAGTGTTGAGTATTGTTCCAATATTTTAAATACACACAAAAAAGGTGTCCCAAAAACACCAACAACTCTTAGTATGTTATGCGGGACGGCAAACTGATCAGTTTTCTTAAACAAACCCCCTATCCGGAAATACACTGTTTGGACGCTGGAGAGCTTCGAAGTTTGAGAATGAAAGATAGTGACAATTGGTTAAGATTCGTTTTTCTTATCTTGATACGACAGAAATACTACCCTTTAGCCATCTGTGTACTGCGAATGAACGACCCGAGTCTAATAACTAAGGCAGGAACTTTGGACACCAAAACATTGGAACGAGGCGGGTACAGGTTGCGTGACTCTGAACTATACAACCTCGCGATCCACTGCCGTCCTGATGTACAGTCACGTTCCGAGGTATTCAGTTGTCATCTAGTTGCGTTCAGCGAAGGTGTGTTACAATGCCGCCAACAAAGAATGCAACGTTACATGTGATTGATCTCCGGTAGCAGATCTGTTTCTAGGAAATGAGTGTATGAGAGTGCATATTTCTAGCTATAGGTGAGTTATGTGACAACATTGTGTATTTTAAACGAGCCTTGCATCCTTGTCATACTCGGAAACTAGGCATAAACACCGTGCGAGAAGCACAAAATGATTATGCTACGCATTCCTAAGACTTGCCTTCTTGTCTTCCACACAGTACCAAAGGTCGGAATCAGGTGTAGCGTGCTCTACCGACGTCCTTCTCCCACCCTCAGTTCTTAGTAAACAATACAATACAATACTAATTCTATGGACTCGGCGTAGCAAACTTCATAGGTTCGGTGTCTAAAGTTCCTGCCCTACTAATAACAGTGCTATGATGTGCTTGATTCCTCCATAAAGTCATTGGTGCGCATTCTACTGCGTTACTTGCGTAGCTTCCTGTACAGTAACGTTTTAACAGAAGTGCAACACGTACCAGCACACAGCTGCGGAAATGGTCGACATGAGCTCCAGCACACTTTGATGTAAATGTGCGGAATCACCTCAACGTAGTATATCCAAATCGATGGATTGGTAGAGGTGGACCAGTTCCATGGCCAGCACGGTTGCCAGTTCTGACACCTCTTGACTGCTTTCTGAGGAGTCATATGAAAAGTATGGTGTAAAGCACTCCTGTAACGTCAGCCGAGGACCTTATTGCTCGAGCACACAGAGCGATTGAAAATCTTCAAGGGCAACTGCACCTATTGGATCACGTGTATGAGGCTCGACACCGCCAATGTTGGCTCTGCAATGACGTAGGAGTCACACAGTTCGAGCTCCATTTGCAATGCAGACAGCTCGATGTACAATCACTCACAAAAGGAACTGGGGTCACATTTTGAAAGAAAGAGTAGTGTGTGCGCTATTTGGTCATCCCTAGCTGGAGGACGCAAAGGTTGTGTGAGGTCAAAGGCCTTATCTACGAAAGTGGCAGGTGAGCGACCTGTTTTTGAATAACTGAGGGAGGATCAAGGAAGAAATAACTGCACCTTAAGCATAGGGCATTTACGCAATTGAAATACTTATATCAGACGATACGTTTGCTAATTTAATTAAGGATAATAATTGCTGCTAGAATGTTGCTTTTTTCCAGAAATTATTACAAATAAATTGTGTTTAAATAGTTATAAAATTAAATTGCATAGTGGTGATATTCGCTTTTTCCTCTTGACAAACAAATGTTATGACCAAAACTTACACTAATCATAGCAATAATGGAAGTAGCTTAACATCATACTACTCTAGCATAACAGATTAATGGCAACAACTTTAACTTTCTAAGCTTGCATCAGTGGAAATGCTATGGAGCATAGGATACACGTGTAAGCAATGTTCTGCTTACATTTGGTCATAATCAACTATTCAATTGCAGATTGATATTAATTAGTTTATACCTGTAAAATAAGAGAATTCAGTTAACTAAACAATTATATCCTATACCTTTGGAATGTTGTAAAAACTGAGGATCTGAAAAATAAGCTTTCCCTTTTAGACAGAATCCGGAAAGAAAGAAAGAAAAACAACAAACATCCGCTAGTATTTGAACCTCCGTACTTCAGTTTTGGAAGCTGGCACTCTAGCACAGCGGTACTATGCTATACAACTCTGGTTATTCACATTAATGCATTTCACGCCTGGAAGACCTGCTTTTAGACTATCTCAGGTGTTCGAAATTCATGTGCAAGAAACATCCCTTCAAGAACTTTAGTCTTTAGACTAATTTACAGTGAGATCCTGAGTTTCGAAGTCTGTACCAGCGCATCAGAAGACAAAGACGTTATCCCTAAGACACTTACTCCTGGAGTTCTAGTAGCAGCAAATACACTATAAATGTAGAGGGATGCCTTGAACTGATACACCTGGCAACAATGTCATCTTCCTACTTGTCACATATTGTGAATGAACTTCTATGCCAAAGAGTAGGTTTATTATTTTTAAAGCAAACAGTACATGAATAGTATATTTTAACATAATGCCATGCTCATCTTTATGGCTTTCAAATACATAGTAACACAGTATAGTGTTTTTATTCTTGCCAGTCCATTAAAGACAATTTTTTTCCTGCTCTGCAACTGTCCCCCCACTCCACTCAGTTCCCCTCTAGCAGCAGTGGTATGGTTATGGTAGTAGAATGTTGTTGTCTAAGCTGTGAGGGACGAGGACTGACAGAGAAACTGTAAACATATAGAGCAAGGGTGGGGATTATTCTGCATCACATCGATTGGTCTGGACACAGTGAGACCACTGTAATAGCATTTACTAAGAGGTTTCTGTTCTTTTCCTCTCTGACTCTGTAACAACCATTAAAAAAGTAATGAAGCGAGTCTCTCTGTTCTTGTCTAGCACTCGACAGAAATATGATGTAACAGCGCCAAGAGGAGATTTTTTCTTTTATCTAGTGTATACTCAATCCGAGAATGTTTTTCGCACTAGCGAAGGATACACATGAATCTGAATGCTCAAAGCCAAATAAAAACTAACTTCGAATATACATTATTAATCACATCCAAACAGCAATCTGAGTCTTTTCCATGCAAAACCACAAGGAGAACTTAGGTAATAGAAAAAATATAATAAAAGTGATGATAATAACAATAGTATAACAATAATAATAATAATAATAATAATAATAATAATAATAATAATAATAATAATAATAATAATAATAATAATGATAACAATAATAACGTGGTACTAAAGATGCGCATATCGTTATCATGATCATATAGTAATCCTTTCCATCA
Source organism: Tenodera sinensis (assembly GCA_030765045.1). Lineage (NCBI taxonomy): Eukaryota > Metazoa > Arthropoda > Insecta > Mantodea > Mantidae > Tenodera > Tenodera sinensis. The sequence continues at coordinate 63,024,600 of CM060964.1, forward strand.
ACAATGTTGCAAAGTCTCTTATTGGAGTAATTACAATATCTGAACAAAAAATGTTATTTACTGATCTAATAGTTTTGCTATTTCATTTTTCAACATACAGGAATGGTATTTCAATGAAGAGGTAAAGGCAAAATGAAACAGAACAAGTGTTAGTAGAACCAAAGTGAAGCTTATGTTACAATATGCTTGGCAAAATGTAGTTTGCAACCCTGACATACCCATAATTGTTTGAAAATTCAATTAGCTAGGCTTTTAGTATTGGACTGTGTAAATGTAATTGATAACCAGCATGCACAACAGTCTTAATGTACTTTACACACACATCTTTCAGTTTGGTCTGATAACTACATTGAAAACCCACACCTTCAATTTATAGACTGGATGAGAGCGTTATCAGGTCAACAGGAAAAGTTTGTTGTTCAAATATTTCAATTGCTGTAATTTTGTCCAATAGAAGCTCTTTTATATGCCAATAAATCTGACATGAGATTCTCACATTCTAGCATACTTAAAATGCTATTGTTCTGGATTGAAACAGAACCCACAGCCTTGGGCATAGAAGGCCAGTGCTTGACCAACTGCATGTTACTGTGGATTCTCAGAGCACTCTTATTACTCTTACAGTTGACAGTATATATGAACACAAAACTAGGATGAATTTTTGTTGCTTGAAGTATGTAATGAAAGTCTGAAGTTTGATGGTACTCTATCAGCTACATTACCATTTGCATGTTTTAACTAGTAAAAATCTAATGAAAATTAAACTAGAGAGAAAGAAGAAAGCTGTTCATTTTGCTTGGAACATAGCTTCAAAAGCACATGCAGAATAACTCTTTGGATTAAGAATAACAGATATGTAGAAATGAAGAGTTTTAGTATTGACAGTATAGGCACGTAAGTAATTTCTGAAGTATGAACATAACCAAAATCTTACAGCTCCAGTTAAAGAAGTGCTAAAACTGTCTCAAATAAGAGTACATGTACAGCTTGTCTAAAACGTCTTGACATTCCCTAACTCCCAAATCAAAGATGTGTAATAGCATAGAGCAGTCCGCTTACATAAAAGAGAAGTGGAGGTCAGTCTTCCAGCTGCCGCGAGAGTGAAAAGTTCATGCGTTGTACATGTGACTGCCTCCAAGCTCTGATTACCATCTAGCCATCTAGTCACTTGCTCCCCCACCACTCTCGCCACTTCTCCTCACTTGTGCATATGGAGTGTCACAACGTTTTAGACAAACTATAATCATCAATACACTATACTATTCTTTTCTAATTTGTTTATATTTTAAAGAAAGAATTACATGTAATTAATGATACACTACACTATTCTTTACCAATTCTTTTACATTTTAAAGAAAGAATTACTAGAAGAATCATTAGGTGCTGTTTATATTTTCTAGACTTTGTGATGAAAAAGTTGGTAACAATAGCAGAGAGCTGTATTAAGAGATGGTATGTGTTGAGCATTTCAAACTAGCTGCTCAAAATTGGTACAGTTTTCACCGGTTTGTGTTGTTATTCTCTCTTGTTATGAGCTTGATGTGTGCATTTAATCCAATACCAATACGTCAGTTCATGCTTTTATATACTATAACTTTGGGGCTGAATTGTTTAAAGCACTGCACTTATCTTTAGCACCTTAAAGTCAAGCATGCAAAGCCTGTTTTTACTACCACCGGTATAAGAGCATTGTACTGATTGCATCCATGAAAGAAAGCGACTTACTGTACTGCATATGAAGAAAAGAAAGTTGTTCATGTTACCTTTTTCCCAGTCCAGAGTAAACAGAGAAGTAGAGGAAAACCTCAGAAGGAAAAAGATACTTCAACTTCATTCCAAGAGTATGCTTATTTTCTACATTAAGTCGGTAGTAAAGATCTAGAATTAGGATTAATAAGAAAGGTAAATTGAATAGCACAGCTGATTAAATGAGATTAATAAGCTGAAAGCAACAGCTGCTGCTATATGCAATTAGAAAAAAAGTGTATTTTAACACTATAATGCTTATTCAGCTTGTAAACAATGGGTGTTCATTAACTTAATTTTGCATAAGTGGTACTCAAATTTTGTGGAACTTTATGCAATTCAGACAAGACAAAAATTTATTCTATACACATTTATTTCATACTTTACATGGATAGCACAAACATTCACAAAAGAAGCATCAAACACTTCATGCTGAAATTCTTCTTGAAATTCCTGTAAGAGAAGCAATTTACAATAAGCAGCAGATATATCTGTGTGTGTGTTTAGTTACATACAAACACTGCTAAATGCCCTACATATAATGGAGCCTGTGGGATGTGGTCCTGGCTGTCCCAATGGCATCCATGCATACAAATTGTGATATAATTTCTTCTTGCCTTGATCAGTTTTATATTGCTAAACATTATTTACATAAATTATTAACTCCTATCCACTGACCATTTCCATTTCATCTTAATATTCTAAAGAAAATCCCCTTATCTTCTTAACTGAGACTGATCAATAAGCACTTCTTAATCACTAAACTTCTAAAACTCCTAAGCCATATTTCTCAATCAACTTTCTCCTCCATTCATCATTTTCCCTACATTCCATCATAATATAGACCCCATCTTCATTATACCCACAGATTGGACACATCTGACTTGTCTAAAATACATCTTTAAAATAGTTTTATAAAAATATCAAAAAACTCGCCTCATTCATTAGAGAACATAATATCTATTATCTTCACATCTGGAACCACCATATTTCCAAAATCCCCTCACCATTCCGTGTCTCTTACTAAACACCACCTACGTCATTCTTCTCTAGCTAATCCTTCATTGATCTTGCCACCGAGAGAATTGCAAATTAGTTTGCATCTAACAACCTCATTATGAATATAGATAAAATTACGGCAATGAATATACTCACTATCAAGAACAAAAATTATCTTCCCCTCAAATACAACATCTTAATCATATACTCAAAAAAGGCAAATTGATCAAATTACTTGGCATCTGGACACAAACTAATTTGAAATGGGATGCTCGCATTAATGTAATAAACAAAAACCATAGTTCACTGTGCTACATGATAAGAGTATGAACCATTTGCACATGAAAAGAAACACTTAGGGTAGCATACATTGCAGATGTCTATTCACTATCAAGATATGGCATAGCCTTGTGGGGTGAGTCCCCAGTGAGCAAGGCAAACTTCATTGTACAGCCATGGAAAAATTGAGTGAGCGCATTAGAAGAGAAGAGTATTTGTACAAGTACACAAGTCCCATGTCAAGTTGCAGTGTCATTTACACAAGTAGATATTTTCAACATGTAGCCTGAGTTTATTGATAGTCTGTTCCATATGTTAATGTCTGTCGGACACACAAATAGGCTGAATTTTGAGTCACCATTCGCGTTTGTATTTGTTCCTGCTAAAGAAAGGGACAGTGTCGCAAACTGCCTATTTGTGTGTCTGACAGACGATAACATATGGAACAGACTCAATAAACTCAGGCTGCATGTTAGAAACATCAACTTGTGTAAACCGCAACACAACGTGGGACTGAGAAATGTTCTGCTCTCCTAATGCGCTCAGTAATTTTTTCCATGGCTGTACAGAAAAAAATTATTAGGATCATGCCAGGTGTTAGCTCACAAATGTCCTACAAACCTCTGATTAAGAAATTACATATTCTTCTACTTCCCTGCATTCATATTTACAAGACAATTATGCTTGTACTTAAGAATATGAACACCACTGATATGCCATTTATAATGGTTATCACTGTACACAGCCCACTTCTGTAGCATGGTGGTAGCTTGTCTGTCTCATGTCCATTAGGTCGCGAGTTCAAATCTCACTTGGGGTGAGTTATCCAGACAAGGTTTTTATCGCTCCATGGACCTCGGGCTCATTTGAGCATCATTTCACCCATTTCATTCGCTCACCGTCCGATATGATGCAATGTTGGAGGACGTTAATTAAAGAAAAAAAAAAAAAAAAGTTTTTATCAAGACAAATGTTGGGTAACTTAAAGCTCTATGGACCTCGGGCTCATTTGAGCATCGTTTCACCCATTTCATTCTTTCACTCTCCGATATGACACTACGTTGGAGGATAACAACAACAGCAGCAACAGCAACAACAACAGCAGCAGCAGCAACAACAACAACAACAACAATAATAAAAGATGATGATGATGATGATAATAATAATAATAATAATAATAAATCACTGTAAATAAACACAACATCTGAAAAAATACAAATCTGCTTGTAACCAGTCACAATACCTCACTCTATCTCAAAAGTATTCTACACTTTCTTCTTTCTTTATCTGATTACCCTACCTATATGGAAGACTGACACCCCCCAGGACTTACAAGCCTGTGCCTAGGGTCAGATGCTTGTCAGGGAGTAGACGAGCCTATGGAGTGGACAGAGTGAAGACCTGGAAGCCGGTGGTCAGCCCAGCACCAGATATAAGAGCGAAGAAGAGTATGATATGAAATGCAGGTGGTATAGATGAGTGGAACAGTGATGGAGCAGTTGGTGGTATGAGTGGCAGGGGAAACCAGAGAACCCAGAGAAAACCCAGCCAGACGCAGCTTCATCCACCACGAATACTATATGCGGGTCCTTAGGACCAAAAAAAAAAAAAAAAATTATTTTCTTGTTTAACGACGCTGTCAATCGCCAGGATCACATCAGCGTCGCCGGTGTGCCAGAATTTTGTCCTGCAGGAGTTCTTTTACATGCCAGTAAATCTGACATGGAGCTGTCGTTTTTAAGCACACTTAAAAACCATCGGCCTGGGCCGGATTTGAACCCGCGACCTTGGGAACAGTAGGCCAGCGTCTAACCAATTGAGCCACCCAGACCGACCCTTAGGACCAACCCCGGGCTGCCTCAGAGATAGGCAAATGTTCTAACCGCTCAGCCATAGCGCCGCCAAGTATTCTACACTCAGGCATTAAATTGTATAATAACTTACCAAGCTATATCACGGGAATAAAATGAGTAACTAATTTCAAATCTTGTCTCAACTACTGCTTTCACTCCATCAAATATAAGTGTGAACTATAAAGCAGTGGCTCAAAATGTACATAGTAATTATCAGTTTAGAGTAATGTTTGTATAATACTGTTTAAATTAAGATCTCAAAGAGTGTAATTAGGTATAAAGCAAAATAAATATCCAATCATTATGTAGTGTAATGTTTTATTTATATTTTGACGTTTCCAATATTGAGTATACCTTGTACAAATCAATTCTGCTGGGTCAATAAATTCATCGTCATCGTCATCGCCACTACCACTACCACTACCACCACCACCACCACCACCACCTCCTCATCCGCCACCGCTGCCGCCACCGCCACCACCACCACCACAACCACAACCATCAAATTACCCAAGTAATATTCTTTTTCTTTGTACTTCCCACATTTTTCCTAGTATTAAAAAAGGAGGCAATAAACAGCACCCTTGCCTTAATATTAAAAGATATTCACAAACTTTTTTCAAGCAAAAGACAATCAACAGATTGTGGATATGAAGTTCATTAAGACAACAATATTCACAAACTAAACTATTAGTTTGCAAATATTATCCCACATCATGACACATAAGAGTTATGTTTAAAGGCACAGCAGTAGATGCAGAAGATTTTAGGTTTTTAGATATTAGCAGCTTGAAGTCAATTCTATTTCTTCATACAAGATTGAAGGCACAATCATATTCAATATTACTGTGAAGAATAGTTAAAATTCCCAACACAACTGATGATATTTTATAACATTTTTAACATTTCATCTGAGGTGCTGGGGTGGCTCAGTGGTTTTGTTGGTGACACTTGTATTGAGGGCCTTGGGGACAGAATTTCAAGTCAACCCTAACCAAGCCTTCACCTCTGAATGTTTTCACTTTAAAACAGGCCTTTCCAACTGTGGTGCTGCTGCAGCCCCTGTCAGCACCGGTGCTGAAGTAGGCACTAGAGAGGTGGAGGAAGGTGAAGTAGCAGAAGCAGAACCAAGAAGGTATTGTGCTACTGCAGTCGAAGTACCTGCGGTGGGGTGAATGTTACATTGACTGTTGAATATGACAGGTCATCAAGTCAGCGCGCAGCCTACCAAAACAATTATTATTGACAGTTTTGTGAACACAGAAACACACCATTTCTTCTCTACATATATTTTAATTACCCTTGTGTGCATTGATCATTTAGGTCTAATTTTGAAATCGTTATGTGGGAACTGATTTACCAATATTCAGTACAACAGATTTGGCAGTAGAAATTTACTGTACCACCTCTAAGACAGCATCCTGCCTTTATTTTTATTTAAATTCATAATTGAAAACAGATGTTTGCATGCATAAGCTGTACCAAACATTGACACAAATTTTAAGGCAAGTGCATGAATTTTGGGAAATTTCTGTTGATTAACAGCTTTGTAAAATTTAATTAAATCACCGCTGTAGTGGTAGTACCTGTCTTCTAGGATTGTGTCACACTGTATTCTTATCAGTTCTGTTTGGAAATTTGATGGTGCTTTTTCAGGACACGCTGAAAATGGAGTCATACAAATTTCAACTTTAGATGCCATATCTTAATTTCTTTGACAAATTAAGCATTGGGCTTTCCCTTTGGTATTGGCAACAAAATATTGTGACTTTGGTGGGTGTAAAGTAAAGAAGACAGATGTAGTCGAGATAAAGAAACACTTTTATTTCCGTAAACAGTAACTATGTACACTCGTTGCAACGGCAAGAAAGTCTTTTCCGATTCACCAACAGCACGGCTCCGAATTAGTAACACCAAAACTGTTCCTTCTCACACTTTACCGCTATTTACATCTCCCAGGCACTATTCTGGAAACTTCAGGAAAGTTCAGCTATTATTGCGGTGAAATACAAAGCTGAAAATTCCAGAAGTCTCTATCCCTTTCTCTCTTTTGGCAAGCGCCCCAACAATGCGGCCATTCTCTGTCTCTTCCCTTCGGCTCCTTTGCGGTAGTGCCGACAATAATGCGATGGGCGACACTGCTCCCTCCTCAAGGCTGGTCGTCCCGATCAGCACCATCGTAACGGGCCAGACGATCCAGGTGTACCACTAACATCTTTCCTCGGGGCACCTTCTGGATGCGGTAGACTACGTCGTTAATCCTCTTTACCACTCGGTACGGTCCTTGCCATGGTTGTTAAAGTTTTGGGCAGCGTCCCTTGGTCCGGGTAGGGCAGTACAACCAGACCATGTCACCTTGCTGGAATACTCGGCTGTTGGCTTGCCTGTCGTACCGGGTCTTCATGCGGTCGCTCGCCATCTGGATGTTCTGACGAGCCATCACATGCATGTCGTGGAGATGGTCTACTAGATTCTCCACATACTCGGTTGCCGGCTGTTTCGCTTCCGGGGGGCTCCCAAAAGCCAGGTCACAAGGGAGGCGTAGCTCTCGGCCGAACATTAGGCTTGCTGGTGTCATCCCGGTGGTGTCCTGTGTCGACGAACGGTAGGCCAGTAAGAACAGTGGTACCTTGAGGTCCCAGTCTCGCTGATGGCTGGCTACGACCTTCCTCAGGTGCTCCTCTAGGGTCTTGATGTATCCCTCGACCATGCCGTCCGACTGTGGATGTAGGGGTGTTGTGCGGGTCTTGTTCACCCCAAGTCTTTCCAATGCCTCCCTCATTAGGTGCGACTCAAAATTGGTGCCCTGGTCGCTGTGGAGCTCTAACGGGACCCCAAAACGGCAGAACAGCTGTTCCACGAGGCAGTCTGTAATCGTCTTCGCCTCTTGGTTCCGGATGGCATACACCTCCGGCCACTTGGTGAAGCAGTCCACAGCTACCATCAGGTTCTTGTTGCCTCGATCGGACACTGGGAATGGTCCAGCTATGTCGACGGCGATGCGTTCGAAGGGCGCTCCGACGTTGTACTGCTGCATGCGACCCCGGCTCCTAGTCTGGGGGCCGCGACTCGCCACGCACACGTGACATTCACGGCACCAGTTCTCAGCGTCTGCTCGGAGCCTCAGCCAGTAGTAGCGCTGTCGGAGTTTGTCGATCGTCCGGTTTGCTCCTAGGTGTCCACCCGAGGTACCGGCGTGCACTTCCTCCAAGACTTCCGGGACCTTACTTCGGGGAAGTACCAACTGCCCTTTCTGGGTCTTCCCAGCAGGTGATTCCCATACCCGGAACAGCACGCCCTCTTTGGTCTTCAACGAGTCCCATTGGGCCCAGTACGACTTGTATGTAGCGCTTCTGGGTGCGATGTCCTCCCAGGTTGGTCTCGTCCCTGCCTGCACTTCTCTCAAGAGTGGCCCCAAGTCGGCGTCCGCCAGCTGCTCCCTCATCAGGCCCGCGCTATCCCATCCATCCGCAGGCACTGCCGTGACCACTCTGACAGCTGCGGTACGCTCCTTCTCTTCTACTCTTGCGCATTGGCTGCACTCTTCTGGGCAGGGTCTTCGGGACATGGCGTCTGCGTTGCCGTGGCTCTTCCCTCTGCGATGTTCGGAGGTGAAGTCGTACTCCTGCAACCTCTGGACTCAACGGGCTGTCTGGCCCTCCAGGTTTCTGAAGCTAAGTAACCAGGTTAGGGCGGAGTGGTCTGTCCTCAGGTGGAATGGCTGACCGTACAGGTACTTCTGGAAGTGCTCCAAGGTCTTCACTACCGCCAGTAGCTCTCGTCGGGTGACACAGTAGCTCTTCTCTGCCTTGGACAACGTCTTGCTGTAGTAGGCTATCACCCGCTCGTGGCCGTTCTGGACTTGGGATAGGACGCCTCCAATGCAATGGTCGCTGGCGTCGGTGTCCACAATGAAGGCGTCGCCTGGTTGTGGGAATCCCAAAATAGGAGCACTGCAGAGCGTCCTCTTCAGCTGCCGGAAAGCGCCTTCGGCGTCCTCCGTCCACACATAAGGTCGATGTTCTTCCGTCAGGCGAGTGCGGGGTTTGGCGATGCTGGAGAAACCCTTTATGAAGCGGCGGTAATAACTGCACAATCCAAGGAAACTGCGCAGTTCTCGCTTATCCTTTGGGCGAGGCCAATCTCTCACGGCCTGTGTCTTCTCCGGATCCGTGAGACTATGTGGCCCAAGTAGTTGACTTCCCTGCGGAAGAGCTGGCACTTCTTGGCGTTCAGCTTCAAGCCGGTCGCCTGCAGTCTCTGTAGCACCTTGCTCAGTTTGTCAAGATGATCTTCGAATGTCTTGCCGACGATGATGATGTCGTCCAGGTATAACAGGCAGGCGTCATAAGTCAATCCTCTCATTACTGACTCCATGAGGCGTTGGAAGGTAGCTGGTGCGTTGCAGAGACCAAAGGGCATAACTGTGAACTGCCAAAGCCCTTGGCCTGTCGAGAATGCGGTCTTCTCCTTGTCTCTCGGGTCTAGAGCCACCTGCCAGTAACCCGATTTCAGGTCCAGGGTTGAGAACCACTGCGCACCAGCAAGCGTGTCCAGGGTGTCGTCAATCCGGGGTAAGGGGAAGCAGTCCTTCCTGGTGACAGCGTTCAGCTTCCTGTAATCTGCGCAGAAGCGTAGCTCGCCATTCTTCTTCTTCTTCTTCACCAGAACTACAGGGGAACACCAAGGACTGTCAGACTCTTCGATCACCCCCTTGGTTCTCATGTCCTCCAGCATGTCTCGTACCGCCGCTTGTTTAGCCAACGGAACGCGTCTAGGTGGTTGCCGAATAGGCCGGGCGTCTCCGGTGTCGATGTGGTGAAGCACTCGGTCCGTGCGGCCGTAATCGCTGCTGCCTTGGCTGAAGACGCGCTGATATCGTCTCAGCAGTTGTTGGACCTTCTCTCTCTCTCTGTTCAGCGGTCAGGTGGTCGGCCGCCCTCTCCAGTAAGCCTTCCAGCCGGGGCCCCAGGTGTTGCGTCGGCACCGACTCCTGGGTCCTGTCTATTGGTGTTACGCTGACCACGGGCTCGCACGCCCCCAACTCCGTCCCGGCCTGGACGTCATGATCGGTGTCTGTTGGGTTGAGCAGTCTCACGGCACCTCCTCTCGGCACGGCAACAATGTCCCAGCTACACAGAGCCCGTGCACATGCGTCTTCCGGTCCAGCAGCATGTTCTTCTTGCGCTGGCCTTCCAGTCGCGCCGTCACTACCATCACGCTTCTCGCGGGGACAACTACGTCTTCCCTGAGAATGAACCTGCAGATTCCAAGGCGTTCTTCGGGGTGCCGGAGCATTACTTCCTCTCCCTTTAGCCGCAGAACCTTCTTGCCGATGTCGACCGTCGCCTCGTGGCTCCTGAGGGCATCCAGTCCCAGTATCACCTCCTCAGCCACCTCCGCGACGAACACCCACAAACGCAAGACACTTCGCCCCAAGGTCAACTGCAGCAGGGTCTCCTTCTCCACAGGCAAGGTGTCACCCGATGCCGTCACTAGTTGGTACGGTCGGCTCGGTTTTCTCGACGGCAAGCCCCTGGCTACGTCAGGTCTGATGACAGTCACGGCTGCTCCAGTGTCAACAAGCACGCGGCACAGCTTCCCTCTCACCCAACCGTCCGCGATGAGGCTGTCATCCATCCGTCGGCTGACGGCGCGCAGTGTCACTCGAGGGGATGATGGTGATGGCGCCGACGTGCCCCTCGCCACGCCGGGCATTACTCGTTTTCCGGCTGCTCTTCTTGGTGCCGGCAGTCTCTCATCAGGTGTCCCGGCTGGCCACACCCCCAACACACGCCACCTGGTCTTCGTCGGCGTCCCTGGACTGGTCTGCGGTCTTCATCGTAGCGGACATTCCTTGTCTTCGAGGTCGGGGTAGCCGTCACTTTGGCCGCTTCCATCCTTAATGCGGCCGTTAGTGCCTCGTGGATGGTCTTGTAGTCGCCGAGCATCAGGCGTTGACGTATCTCGGAATCGCGTACCCCGTCGACGAAGGTATAGGCGGCTTCTCGGGATGCGAATTCGGAGGGGAGGTCGACCAAGGCTTTGCTGGCCAGCTGTTCGATTGCCAGGGCGAACTCCTGCAGCGTCTCCACTGGCAGTTGCATCCTAGATTTCAGTTGGCTGCGGTAGGCTGCGGCTAAGCGGTGGTTTCCGAACCGGTTCTCCAGGGCCTCCCAGATGTCCTTGGGCGCCGCCGCTGTCTGGACTGCGTTCAGCACCTCTGCGGCTCGTCCCTGGAGGCTGGCTATCAGCTGCGCGGCCTCTTCTTCTGGCGACCATTTGTTGTGCTTGGCCACTGTGTCGAATTGACGGCGGAAGACCTCAAACGTTGACGTGCCATCGTACTTCGGTGGTTTGACGCGCGTCGATGTTGTGTCGCGCGCTGGAGCCTCGGCCTTGTAGTTCTTGAGCTTTTCACTAAGCATCCCTTCCACCATTGCATTTAGCTCCTTGGCGCTACCGTCGACCCTGTCTTCGAGAACGCTAAGCCGTTCCCCGACATTCTCCAGGGCGTCAACGCGTTGGCCGAGGTCCTCCATCTTTCCACCAAGCTCTTCCACCTTTCCACCGAGCTCTTTCACATCCTTCCTTACGCCAGCCAGTTGCTCGTCAATTTTCGCCGATAGCATCTCTTTCAGCTCGGCAGCGAGGTTGTCGTTTGCCGTCTTCATCTCTGCTTTCAGCTCTTGTAAAAAGCTCACCAATGTAGCCTCCATCGTCGTATCCCACTTCTGACACCAGTGTGACATTGGTGGGTGTAAAGTAAAGAAGACAGATGTAGTCGAGATAAAGAAACACTTTTATTTCCGTAAACAGTAACTTTGTAGACTCGTGGCAACGGCAAGAAAGTCTTTTTCGATTCACTAACAGCACGGCTCCGAATTAGTATCATCAAAACTGTTCCTTCTCACACTGTACCGCTATTTATATCTCCTAGGCACTATTCTGGAAACTTCAGGAAAGTTCAGTTATTATTGCGGTGAAATACAAAGCAGAAAATTCCAGAAGTCTCTATCCCTTTCTCTCTTTCGGCAAGCGCCCCAACAATGCGGCCATTCTCTGTCTCTTCCCTTCGGCTCCTTTGCGGTAGTGCCGACAATAATGCGATGGGCGACAATATAAATCTTCCCATGAAGAATTAAACAAAATTTTGTAATGAATGAGAAATTATAATAACTGCTATATACTATTTAACACCACCTCTGCACTGAGAAGAAAGTGAAAGAGAGAATGTTATTCTTGCTGTCTGTTGTATGTACATATGCAGTTGCAATGGTCACTGCATGGTGAAGGCACTGGGGCTGCTGAGTGCCACACCAGTGCGGCCCAGCCCTGGATGCTCAAATTGGAAAGGCCTGCTTTAAAACCTGCTATTTGTTTCTGCCAAAACCTGTATCTGGATATGCAATAAAACAGGATACTACTTAACATTCAACCTCTTATAAGAGCAGTTCATTGTAAAGCCAAATAAGACTGAGAAACAAAACTCCTCTTGTGCAGGGCTTAGTTGGAAAATCAGAAGCAGCGGCATTGTCATTATTTGTAGCATGTTCGTTATCAATTATGTCACATTTTAACTTCTCCCCTTCCCCCTTTTACTTATATATGGAGGGTGGTGTGCAAATTGTCCACCAGAAGATAGCTAAGAGCCCATATAAAGTAGCCTAGTGATCGGCAAATCTGTACTGGCTGATGATATGATGCAATATTATCATCAGGGGCAAGCAATACGTCGCCCTATTTCAACCCTCTCTTTTTCAATCAACATGCATTGAAACGAAAACAAGCAGTGGTGGACACTGCATCAATAGACATGGCACTTTAAAAACCACAAGTAGTGAAGTCCTGGTCACTCCATGGGGAAGCATAGTGCCTTAATGAAGGCTTGCTTATTCTATTTCTTGCCAACAACTTTAATTCATTCCAGCTTTTCCCCATCTGTTCTGCTTCAGGTCTCACTGTGTTATACCAGGTTGTCCTTGGTCTGCCATTATGCCTGTTCACACCTTGGGGGTTCCATTCAAATGCCATTCTTCTAATATTACCTATATCTTTCCTTAAAATAACATGCCCAATCTATTTCTGTTTCCTGTATCTAATTTCCTTCCAGACTTTATGCTGACCTGCTTTTCTCCAAAGCTCCACATTTGATATTGCCCTTGGCCACCATATTCTCATAATGTTTCTCAGGCATCTATTTACAAACACTTGCAGCTTCTTTTCTATTAATTTAGTTGAGTTCCAAGTTTCATATCCATACAATAATATAGTTTTCACACTTGTATTAAATAATCAAAGTTTAAGTTTTACTGAGATTTGATTAGACTTCCAAATAGGATTTAGTTGCATGAAAGCACATCTTGCTTTTCTAATTCCGCTAGCAAAATCTTCGTCTGATCCTCCATCTTTTGATATGGTGCTTCCCAAATATGTAAATTCATTTACCTCTTCTATAACTTCATCTTCCAGTACCAAGATGGCATCAGACTTGTTATGTATTCTAATCTCTTAAGTTTTATGTTTATTTATCACCAGTCCAGCTGTGGCTGCAAGTTTATTTAGCTGTTGTAACTTGCTATTTATGTCTGAGAACCTGCGTGCCAACAAACATCAGCATATTCTAAACTTTCCAGACTTTCCCCTAGTTCCCACCGTATACCACAGCATCTTCTACTGCATGAACTACTCATGACACCATCCAAAGTCAAAATGAATAATAGTGGTGATAATAAGCATCCTTGCTTAACTCCTCTTTTGGTGCTGAAGAGTGTAGAGAGATTTCCATTGTGGGATATATAACATATCTCGTACATAATTTTAATTATGCTTATAATTTTCGGTGGCACTCCGAGTTGCTTCAACCTCCTCCAAATAATACTTTTATTTACCATATCAAAAGCCTTGATAAAATCAATAAACACCAAGTAGAGTAGACTAGTCCACTCCAATGACTGATCCAGTGTTTCATAAGTCTGTACAGGATTTCTTCAGTCTAAACCTGTATTATGTCCTCCTCAATGATTTTTCCAATGCTTCTCTAATTCTATTTAACATTATCCTAGTGAAAATTTTGCTTGAGGCTGATAGCAGTGCAATATCACGCCAATTATTACATATGGAACGATCCCCCTTTTTGGGTAGTTTAAATATTACTCCTTTGCCCCATTCCCCAGGTGTTTTCTCCTCCAAACATATATTTTGAAACAAAGGTGCAGGATGTCACTCGTAGTATTTAGGTCTGCTTTTAACAGTTCAGCATTGATATTATCATAGCCAGGTGCTTTACCATTCTTTGTCTCCTTGATTGCGTTTTTAATTTCACCTTTAATTATAGGAGTTACTTTTATATCTAAATTGTCAACCTCAACCAGAGTCACTTCAGGATCTGCTACAATTTCATTTATATCTTTACTATTTAAAATATGTTTAAATGTTCTTGCCACCTTTCCATCTGGTTGGCATCATTAACTAAAATGTTTCCATTTTTATCTGTAATAGGTCTATTTATTTAAAATTGTTTATTTGATAAATTCTGTATCGCAACTTGCGCCTCAACTGCTAAGTTTTCTGTCCATTTTCTTAAGTTATTCTTAACTTCTCTCTTCTTTATTTTATATTGATTATTGACAATTCTTCCTCTTCCTCCTCCTCTTCCTCTTCTTCTTCCTCTTCCTCTTCTTCACCTGATTACCCTCCCTGTATGGAGGACTGACATCCCCTAGGACTTACAAGTCAGTACCTACAGACCAGACAGAATGAAGACTGGGAAACGGGTGGTCAGCCTAGCACCAGGTATGAGAGTAAGAAAGAGGATTATATTAACTGCAGGTGAAATGGATGAATGGAAGGGTGATGATGGAGCAATGAGGGAAACAGGAGAACCTGGAGAATACCCGCTAGACACTGCTTTGTCCGCCACGAATACTACATCTGGATCCCTGAGATCAAACCCAGGACACCTTGGTCATAGGCAAAAGTCTAACCGTTCAGCCATGACGCCACCCCCAAAATGTGTTTCAAGTGTAAATAATTATTTTTAGGGCAAAAACAAAAGCTTTTAAAGCAGCAATAACATGTATTTTAAACTGAAATAGTTTAAACTCCCTCTTTTATTTAAAAATTCACTCCTTACTTATTTGTTAATCATGCAAACAAAGAACACAAATTTAAAAGGTGAAGATAATGTTCAAGACTTGAGCCAACGCGATCTGCTATTTATTATCCAAGTTTAAATGTCCAGAACCACTTGAATACAATGGTTCAATTCTGTTGTCTTCAATATGCTTTCATACAGGGAAACAGTCCCCAACTTTATTCTTTTTAAGTTGTGCAAGCCCAGCATTTATTCACAACAATAACAACAACAATGATGATGATAATGTAATTTAATCTACAAATATGATTAATAATCATAGTAGTAAATGTTAAGTGGAGAATTGTTCAGAAACAGCATTTATAGGATAAGTAGTACCATGAGGACAAATATCTTTTTGAGGGGCCATAGTTATTACAAATTTATTATCTGGTATCCCTTATTTTCTTTTCCTTACAAACAACCATGGCCTCACTTAACACAAATTATCACTTTTACTAACTCAAAACTCTTGCAGTTGCATAAACTTTCACAATCAAACGTTTTCAACTCTAAAAGTTACTCTCTCCCCTTGCTAATAATGTGACGTCACACCAAGGAGTATTCAGTTTTGGATGCTTTCTCCATAGAAATTCGAAGAAATGTCACACCTCCCTCAGCGCTGCTCGCCCTGAGCATTGCAACTGACATCTTCCTTTGGGGCAACCCCTAGATGTGGTGGACTGCATCACTGATCCTCTCACCCTCTGAGTGCAGGTCTTCCTGTGCCCATCGGTTTTCACAACCGCTGACCTCTCCTAGTGCACCTTCACGAACAACTTGCTTCTGGTGGGCCCTAACATACCTCCTCCAGGGTTAACCTGCAGACCTCAACGTGTTCACTGAACTTTGGCACATTATCTCATCCTGTCTGCCTCAAGGGACCCTCCTGCCAATGTCGATCACCGCCTCATGACTCCCAAGGACGTCCATGCACAGGACCACTTCCTCACCCTTGTGACTCCTAAGGGCATACAAACCCAGGACCACCTTTCCAGTCACACTCACGACGCACACCACAGACTTGTAATGCTCTGCCCCAAGGTCAACTCCAGCAAGACCTCCTTCTCCGCAGGCAAGGTGTCGCCCAATGCCAGCACTCTTGTAGGGCCGATCTGGTTTCCTCGATGGCACACCCTCCACCATGTCAAGTCACACCACAGGACTGTACTTGTGTCCACCAATATCTGGTACCGTCCTCCAAGCACCCCTCTGTCTGCGATGATGATGTTGTCCACTACTCTGCACAAAGCGCACTGTATCACTATAGGTGTAGGCGATGACAAGTCTGATGTGCCCCGTGGCATGCCGGTACTTATTCGTTTATCACTTGTTTGGTGTGGATGATCCCTCACCGGATGTCCTGGCCAACCACACTCCCAACACACACCTTTGGGAGATCGTCGATGATTCTGGGGCTGTTCCCCCATCTCACACAAACCGAATACTCCGGATCTTTCACACGAGGACAGTTATTACCTTAACTTCCTCCATCGTCAGTACAGTCATCAGCGCATTGTGGCAGTGTCACACACCCTGTCGACGGAGTCACTAACTTCCTTGTACACATATCCAGCTGGGATGTTCACCAGAGCCTTTTTCACTAGTTCTCATTACCACAGGTGAACACCTGCAGCATCTCCATTGGTTGAAGCTTTGACTTGAGCTGGCTCTGCTGGACTGCAGCCAGACAGTGGTTTCTGTACTGGTTTTCCTAAGCTTCCCAGATGTTTCAGGAAGCCGCCGACATTGGAATCACGTTCAGTATTTCTGCCACCTGGCCCTGAAGACTAGCTGCCAGCTTCATTTTCTGTGGTCCATCACTTGCGGCCGGCGATGGTGGCAAACTGTCTGCAGAAGAGCCGATATGCCGTCGTACTTGGGTGGCTCGACCTGCGCTGAAGTTGTGTTGCGTCCCATCATCTTGACCTTCAAGTTCTCGTGATTTTGGCCGAGTATTTGTTCCACCCTGGCGTTCAGTTGGATATATATCAGCATAGTGATACATATCAGACAATGTCTAAAAAATTCTCATACAGCTGGCACATTCAATTATGATAATCAAGGACATAACTAGCCTGGTGCAACCAATGCACCACACAAGGACCAAGTCAGGGATCCCAAATGAGAACATCCCATCAACCTCCAATAAAGGTGGGAGTCCCAGTTAAGAAATGTTTTGAAGTGGCCGCTTAGTTAAAAAAAAAAGTGTAATATATTACATATTAACCACACATTCTTTTCCTTATTGTTGCTCCAACTATTTGGTCCATGCCAACTCACTTATATAGCCCAGGAGAATTATAAGCAAATTTTCTGGAAATTGAAGTTTCTTGAAGCTCCTATTGTAACAACCCCCTGCACATAGAAAGCTTCTAGAAAAGCATGTAACAGCTTTTATTCTCAGTCATCATTGTCACCAGCCGGTAACAGCAATTATAAAGGCAGCAGCGTGAGGACCTGTCACTTATTCCTTCTCTGTTGTGTGTAGCCACCACGACAATATAGTGACCTTGTGCCACTACTCCAGAAAACATTGTTGCATCCTCATTCCACATCTATTTTGCACTTCTATATTCCATAATCTTAACAGGAGTGTACCGACAGTATAGTTTCATTCCCCGTTCTTTTCGCTTATCTTTTCTTTTGCCTATTTTACAGCAGTCTAAAGGAACCCTGTCATGATGAAATTTCATTTGCCAAAATCAAGTCAGAAACATTTCAGTCTATATCCTTCAACCTCATAGAGCAGGTAAACAATTTGAGACAGCTCTTGGACTAGCCGAACTACTACATAACTTTCCAATTCCCTACCCCCCCCCCCCCCCTCCCAATGAAAGTTCCACATGGTCCAGAAAATATTTGAAACCATCTGTACATGAAACCTGGAGCTGTACTGATATGTTTGCTTTATTAAATCTTCATTGCTTCAGTTAAATCTCATTTATAATTCACAATTTAAGTTATTTTTTGTATAACTAATTTGTACATTACAAATCATTACCATGAATATGGATCCATATGGCGAGTGGAATAAGAAAATCACAACTATTCTGTTAAAGCTACGTACTTTTCATTAAAATACAAAATTGATTCAACTTCATAATGCACATGCATCCCTTATTTATTCATTTTGAGGAATGTGCTTCAAAAGCTAATTTATTCCATTATCACCACCTTTGGGTCAACTGTCAGTGTTGCCTGATGTGGATGTGCTTCTCCCTGGTGGTGGATGGATTAACTTTTGCCACAGGATATTATCAGACAGGACACAAGAGTACATCCAAAAACCCATTAACTTATTTGTGAGTGGAGCAAAAGTGTGTTTAAATGTTGACAAATAGGTTCATATATTTTAATGACATGCTCCAGTGTTCTAAACACTTCATTTTCATAAGCTTGATCAATCCACCACCAGGGAGAAGTACATCCACCCTGGGCAACACATTTGCCCAGAAGTGACAATGAAAGCAATTAATTTTCAAAACTAATAAGTGGCATGTGCAATGCGATCTTTTACCAAAATGTTCTAGATAAGGAACAAGTAATTACAGGCTGTACTGCTCCTCTGAATGAACTATCACCTTAAGAGTCAATACACTAGTGCATGCAGGGTCATCAAGTATGCAAACAGGATGGAAGTGAAATAAATAAGCAGATTGAAAGGGTTGACAAGTTATAACAATAGGAATAAATGTTTATACAACTTTTTAATTGCATGCACAAATACTGGAAGTTTATGACAGTGTTGTTGGAATCACAATAAAATAGGATTCGAGTCGATTAATAACACTACACAACACTCACTTTTTAAAATTTCCTGGAACATGTTTCAGAGGCTAGCTTACCTCCAGTATCAAAGCGCACATCAACTGAACTTGTACAAGCTGGTTCCAACGGCTGGTTTTTGCTGTAGATTGCTCTGGTGGTGGTTTTAAGGACTTGTATAATGGATCACTTTGTGGTATATCAAAATTGAAAACTGTCTTTGTTTTTCCAGATGAAGATCTGTTCCACATTGACAATTCTTGGTTTCCTGATAAGTGTTTTAATAATTTTGGATCCAGATTAATGTCATGATTTTCTGTCCAAAAATGGGTGGCAACTGCTGATTTTTCTAAGTGTTTGTGTTTTATACATCTGAAATGTTCTTTAGTTCTTGTTTCCAAATTTCTCTTAGTTTTTTCTATATAAACCTGGTTGCAGTTATTGCATTCTATTTGGTAGATTCCAGATTTTTTACTTGCTGCAATGCTGTCTTTAGCGTTTGAGCCAAGTAAATTTTTAACACTATATCTGTTGATAGGAGCCAATTGTATATTGTATTCTCTAAAATTCTATTTGAATTTGTCAAATGTCTTTGGGTGGTATGTGAATTTTTTGAATGACAGTTCTTTTGGTTTGCTTAGAGTGGTTGTTTCTTTTATTAGTTTTCTCTTTTTTGCTATATTCACTTTTTTATTTATCCAAGACTTCCGGAAGCCATTAATTTCTGCAATTCTAATGATTTCTTTAAGTTCTGTTTGATATTCCTGTTGAACGTGGAATGTTCTCTAGTCTGTGAATTAAACTGTTGAAATCTGCTTGTTTGTGCGGTCTTGGGTTGAAGCTATTGTGTTTGATATAATTATCTGTTTGTGTTGGTTTTCTATAGATCCCAAAGGTTATTCTGTTTTTCATTTTTATGATTTTTAAATCTAAAAATGGAAGTTGCCCAACTATTTCCATTTTTCTGTGGTGTATTTTATGGTTTTTTCTTGTAAGTTTAGAGTTTTTGTGCATCACCGATGTGTTTCCTTGGTACTATTGCAAAGAAGTCGTCTACATACTGTTACCATGTTTTAAAAATTCGAGGGAAGTTATTGACTACTCTTGTTCCCAAGGAACTCATGAAGAGATCTGCAAGTACTGGGGAAAGTAGCTTATCCATTGCTAGTCCTGATGTTTGTCTGTAGTATTTAAATTGAAACTGGAACAAATTTTGTTCTATGCATAATTTTGTGAGCTTGATGTATTTTGAAATTTCTTCTGCGGGTATCTCTATGGATTTTAACCAGTTATTAATTAATTTAGGAAGTTTTTCTATTCGGATACAAGGAAACAGTGATTCTACATCAAATTATACCAGTATGTCATCTTCTTTTAACTGCAAACCTTTGATGTTGTCAACAAATTCAAGGGAGTTTTTAACACAAACTACTGAATCTAGGGAAAGACTTGAATTTTCTGGTTAGCCATTTTGCCAAATTATATGTTGTTAAGTTAATACTGCTGATTATCAGTCTCATGCTTATGTTGGGTTTGTGAATTTTTGGTAGGCCGTATAGTCTGGACAAAGTAGGACTGTCCAGTTTTACTGTGTGTTTGTATGGTATTATCTTGCTATTATTTATTATTTCTTCAACTTTTTGTACTAAGGTTTTCAGTGGGTTTTTGTTAATTGGTTCAAATTCCTTCATGTTAAGCATTTCTTCCATTTTGCTTAAATAATTTGTTTTCCATAATGACTATTTTGTTTCCTTTGTCAGCTTTTGTGTATATTATTTGTTTTTGTTTCAAGGAATTGATGATGTTTTTATGTTTGTTTCTTTGATGGGGTTTGGTGTTGAATTCTTCTAATATTTTTTCACATTTGTTTCTTGCTATTGCTTTTTCTATTGTTGGCAAATTTTGTATTACTATGTTTATGTCAGCAATGTATTCTTCAATTTTGATAGAAAACGTCACGCAAGTTTTTAAGCCTGGATTTAAGAATTCCAATTCCTTTTGGGAGAATGTCTTTTCACTTACATTTGCCACATTATCAAACATTTTTGTGTTATAATTTGCAATTTTGGAATCCGTTTTTGCCGGTCTACATTTAAATATATTTCCATGTTGGTCAGAGGATTTTGGTGTAACATTGACTTTTTTTAGTTCTTGGTAGTTATTCTTTTTCTGACAGGGTTTTTTTTTTTTTTTGTGGGGTATTGCACAAAAGATACAGTTTCTTTTTCAGTTTACATGCTTTTTTTTTTTTTTTGCTAACAATCATTAAATTGTTGTTTTCTAAGTTCTGCCAAACCACATTTCCCAAGTTCTTCATTAATTTTAAGTTTAGATGATATAATTTTAACTCTATTTTATGTAATTGTTGACAGTGTTTGAGAATCTCTACTTTCAAAACCTTTTTATCCACCACTTTTTGTTGCGTGTTATCATTGCTCTGTTTTACCGTTCTTCTAACGAATTTTGGTGTTACTTCTTTCTGTAAGCAAATTTTGATGAATTTTATGTCTGCCAAAATGTTTCTTCTTTTTACTTGTAGTTTAATAAATGCTTTTATGTCTTGTTTGTTTGAACTGAAGTTTTCATTGAACTGTTCAACATTTTTAAATTAGAAAGATCTTACCTCGTTCGCCATTTTTGTTTGTTTCTTCCATGCATGGGTTAATTATTTGTGATGTATTACTTCCTGAAGGCTTGTGGCCTATTAAGTAATAATAAATACTAGAAGTTATGACAGTGTTGTTGGAATCACATTAAAATAGGATTTGAGTCTATAAATAACACTAAACAGATCTATAAAATACAAACACTTAGAAAATTAGCAGTTGCCAACCATTTTTGGAAAGAAAATCACGGCATTAATCCACATCCAAAATTATTAAAACGCATATCAGGAAACCAAGAATTGTCAACGTGGGAACGGATCTTCATCTGGAAAAACAAAGACAGAGTTTTCAATTTTGATATACCCCAAAGCGGTCCATTACACAAGTTCTTAAAACCACCACCAGAGCAATCTACAGCAAAAACCAGCCGTGTGAACCAGCTTCTACAAGTTCAGTCAATGTGCGGTTGATAATGGAGGAAAGCTAGCCTCTGAAACATGTTCTGGGAAATTTTAAAAAGTGAGTGCTGTTTAGTGTTATTAATGGACTCAAATCCTATTTCAGTTTTTATTAAAGTTTGCAGGGTATCTTAACATTGCATGATGATGGTGTCAGTGTTGGGGGGTGGGGGTGGGGGGGAGGGGTGGTGGTGGTGGAGGCAGTGGCGGGGACTAGGCATTTTAATAAAAAAAAATTGGTCTCTAACATTAGGGACTTTCCCAACTGTGAAAGAAACTTGTTTTCATGATGTCCCACATTGTGGTACAGCAGCACAACCCAATCTCAGCTGTAGAACCTATGCACATGCCAAACAAGTTATGTGTATAAAGAACTAGTTCCTAATTTTCTTAAAACTGACAAACTCAATACCCTTATGTCATGAGCAATATCAATGTGAGGATTTTGTTTCATGAAAGCTACCATTTCTTTTTTCTAGTTCGCAGCTCCACTGGTTGTAGCCACAGTTGCACCTGGCATTTTGCTTCCTGTACTACAAAATATTTTATGATAAACAGAGACATGTAGCACACAATCTAACCTGAAAATTATTTTTGGTGTACTTATTTAATAATAAACTAGTACTGCTCTAAGAAATGTTCCATTTGATTATTTTCTGCTTTAAATGCACAGCTGATTAGTGGCAGATTTACAGAGTCTGGGTGTTATAATGCTGCCTCTATGGATGGTCCGTATGACGTGTGTCTCAAAAAGACAAGCAAAATCCTCTCTGTTAAGTTACAGTGATGATACTGTTTACCCAAAATTACTTGCCAATTGCTGGAATAGTTTCAATGAATTTCAAAGGAAATGTTTCACTGTAATGGAAAATTACTGAATAATATGCTGATATTACAATGATGTAAAATAAGTATCATATACATTAATAATTACCAAGTTTAACAAGAACTAACATTTTTTGAAAAATATTTTTTTTGAGAAAAATGTAAATGTAATGGTAACAAAGCTTAGACTTTGTATTAACATATTAAAGAAGAGAAACATGCTGTTCAAATTTGGATGCTTATTTTACCTCCATTTGTATATACACTAACAAATAGGCAAAAAACACAATTTTTCAAATGACAATGTCTCCTTTGCAGATTCTAAAACATAACTACCGGCTTTCAATCATTCTAATTCTAAATCTAACAGATACCAAGCACAAAAATTGTTATTCATGTTAATGGAAAACAGTGAAATGTTGCATGCTTAAATTTAAAATGTAATAGCTTAAACTGCATATGTAAATACTATTAAATATGCTAAAAAGCAGCTGGTTATAGGAAGGTAAGAATTAGGTACTGATAGTAAGAACTAAATAGCAACAGGTATGCTTCCCTTATTTCATTGTCAAAGGGGATGATTGGCATTAGTTTTGCAAAGGGTAATTGCTAAACATCAACTATCCCAGTATGTTATCACATTTTTCTCCTCCAAACTGATATAAACTTGAGAATGTATCAAAGAAATTATAGCAAACTTATTCATTATTAAGCTATGTACCCCTGAATAACTCTTACACAGGGACTCTGCTCTCTAATGTTTAATATAATAGGCATGCACGCATCCTTGCAGTAATTTAAATAAATAGTACTTAGAGCAAATATTATGCTTGTCACTACCCATGTGCCTAGATAGACCCAGTGAGTGAGCTAGTGTTTATTTATACACTGTACACAATGAGGTGGGATCAGAAGGCAGCCAGTAGAGCACTAGCGGGAGCAATATACTGTCAGCTGAGTATACAAGTTAGATGCAAAACATACAAGCATGACAAACGTTGACAATATTCACTTCAGGTCAAAGTCAGTGTACTTTCCTTCATAAAATATTTTTCCCAACAATAATGTAATAATTTTAGGTATCTTTTAACAATGGCACTAATTTCCAGGAACATATAAACAACACAGTCTGTCCAAAGTTATTTTACATGACAGTAAATCTGCTGACAATATTACATTGTCACATCTGAGCACACTTGTGTCATTGTTCTGGGTAAGATCAAACATGCTCACAACTTCAGCAAACAGCTCAACACAATGGCAGTGGCACAGCATCACCACCACCACCACTGCCACCACCACCACCACCACCGCCACCACCACCAGTAGCAGCATCATCATCATCCCAAACAGTTATATTTCAAGATCTACTTAAGTTTTGCCTCCAGGAAAAATTTACAGTATTTCTTGCTTCATCTCTTTTACAAAATTTATACAAACTATACCCTTAAGTTTTGCCCTTTACTATGAATAATTTTAACATTTCAGATAAGCTGTTTAATTTTTTTTTTTTTTCTGTTGTTAACATAAAAGGTCATTGTTTAATGTAGTTAGTATAACATTTTCCACTAACATTACACACAACATAAACTCATTTAAGCTTACTATAATGAATAATTTCCATTAGAGAAGCAAAATGGAAATTTAGCACACCAAGAATTGATGCTTAAACCCAAGGCAGCTGATACTACAGTATACGACACAGTTATCAGCCTTGGCATGCTTCCTTTGGTCAAGGTCTGTTAGCACATTCAAATCTCCCATTAACTTCAAAACTGGAAAACCAAACATCATAGAGGAACAGTCCAGCATTTTCAGGCCTGTTCCGTTTAATGACTAAAAGTGGTAGATACTAAATTAATTTTAGTATCACAACGGTCCAAGGCACAGTGTACTTATGTCACTGGTTGACCAACATTGCACATTACAATATAGTTTCATTTCAAAGTTCTGCTCATTTTTAAACTACATACAGTGACACCCATGTGGAGTTGAACTATCCAATTAGACCTGCAATTGAATATACAGTGTTTAAAAAAGGTGTCTGATACTGCAACAGGAGTTGGGATTGGGCAAACCAAGAATAAATGCTCCTATAACCATATGTCCGAAAACAAATACATGTTGAGATATGAGTCATTTTACTTATGTCGAGTATTTACACCAGACAATGGACTTCATCCAATGGATGGATTGGTTAAAGTAGTCCAGTAGCATGACCTCCCCATTTGCCAGACCTCAATCCATTGGCTTTTTGGCTATGGGGACATTTAAGGACATTGGTGTATGCCAAACCCATTGACAATATGCTAATGTTACAAGAATGTATGGGCCGCACCATAGCCGAGTTGTTAGTCTATTTGCTTCTCACCAAAGAGGCCCGGGTTCAATCCCAGGCAACTGCATGTGGGATTCATGGTGGACAAAGCGGCACTGGGGTGGGTTTCTTCCGGTTTCTCCCACCATCTCATTCCACCGGTGCTCCATCTTCATTCCATGTATCATCAGTGTCACTGCCTGTGGTGCCAAAGTAGTAAAAGAGGGCATTAAACATTACAAAAAAGAATGTATGACCAATGCGCATGCCCAAGTCTGAGAGCAGCCAGGTATGACTGAAAGAGGTCTGGATCCTTTGAGAAGAGGAGTTGAAGCATCTACTTCATAGAGCATCTCCTGTAGTAGTACTGACATAATGTGTAGATGTTACCAGAGGACAGAATGGCAGAAATCATCACAACTCCTGTTCACTGATTATGGATGTTTACCTAACTATTGTTCCATTAACCATTTGCGACAGTAGAGTGTTCCCTAGAACGCACTTGTTGGATGAAGTCCGTTATCTGGTGTAAATACTCATCAACATGTATCCGGCTTATAATAGCTGGTGCCGTCTTCAGGAAGCCAAACTCCATGCCTCTCTGTTTCTCCATTGTTCTGGGTCCAAATTTTATTATGTTAAGCCTGCTTGTACATCATCCATTCAAGTTTTCATCGGATATCCCCTTTTTCTTCTTTCTACTGGTATTCATTCCAGTATTTTCTTTTGCAGTTGCTCCTCTGGGATTCTTTTAACGTGCCCATACCACTGTAGTCTTTTGTTCTCTATAATATTGAAAATATCTGGTTCTTCTTTTACTCTCATAATTTCCATTATTTTCCGACTTTTTATTCTTTCCAATCTTGATCTTCTAGCAGGTCTCCTCAATACATCCTTTTTTGTAGTTAGAATTTTATTTTGTTCTCTGCTTGGGATTTGCCATACCTCTGCACCACATGTAAGGATACATTGGATTATTGTTTCATAAATCTGTATTTTCCTATTCTTTGTGATATTTTTTTCCCACCAAATAGAATTTAATGCATTTATTGCCTTCTTTGTTTCGGAAATTCTATGTTTTATTTCTGTTACAATTTTCACTGACTGATCTATTTTTGTCCCTAAATAGCAAAACCCATTGCTTAATTCTATATCTTCTTCACTGTTGAATTTTATTGATTTTATTGATTCTCCAATACATAAATATTTAGTTTTCTTAATATTAATCTTAAGACCCCATTGTTCATATTCTTCTTTTATTTTTCTTGCCATATATTCTATATACTCGTGGTCTTGGGCTAATAGCACCTGATTATCTGCAAAACTTAATGAGTAAACATATGTGTTTTGTACTGGCATTCCCATCTCTTGACATTTCCTTCTCCAATTCCTTAATACACGCTGCAGGTATATTTTAAACAAAGTTGGCAATATGCTACATCCTTGTAGTAATCATTGGGTGACATGAAAGCCTTTTGTTAATTTATTTCCCACTTGTATTTTTTATATTGATCCTTTATATAATGATTTGACTGCTCTTATTAGCTTCCCATTAATTGTTGATTCATCTAAAGTTTTCCATAATTAATTTTGTGGTACACTATCATATGTCTTTTCAATATCTATGAATATATTGGTTGTCTTACACAGAATAAATTGTCTGTACATAATCTCCCTGCTCTAAATCCAGATTATTCTTCTTTCTATAGTTTCACATTCCTTTTCAAATAGTTTTGTTAATTTCTGTCCATAAAGTCTGCTGAATGTGCTTGTAACTGAAATGCCCCTGTAATTTTCACACTTTCACCTCCTTTTTTGTGTATTGACAATATTATTGCCACTTTCCATTCTTCCAGTACTTCTTTTCCATTTATTGCTCTGTTAAATAATATTGTTATTCTTTCTAACAGTTTCTGACCACCATTTTTAATAAGTTTCTGGGATTACTAGTGCCAGGGGAACACATAATATAGTACCTTCTTTCTTGGAAGTTTGAAAACAATGTTGTTATAATCAATTTAAACCGAAAAGGTGAGTCGATTAATAACACTACACAACACTTATTTATAATTTCCCAGAACATGTTTCGGAGAATGACTTTCCTCCATTATCAACCAGACATTGACTGATTCTCCCTGGTGTGGATGGTGATGTTTTCTGTGAGGTCTCCTCTGGTGGTGGTTCAAGGAACTTGCTGAAAATATCCTTCTGGGGGATGTCGAAATTGAATACTCTGTTTCTATTTTTCAAAATGAAGACTTGTTCCCATGTGGACAGCTCTTGTTTTCCCATTACATTTTAAGGAGTTACGGTTCTGGCTTTATGTTGTGATTTTTTGTCCACAAGTGAGTGGCAACTGCTGATATTTCAAACTGTTTGTTTTTTACGTTTCTAAAGTGTTCCTTGGATCCTATTTTTAAACTTCTTTTGTTTTTTGCTATATACAATTCATTACAGTTACTGCATTCAATTTGGTATGTGCCATATTTTTTATTATGTGGGATGGCATCTTTGATGTTTGAGTTCAGTAGATCATTTATGGAGTAATGGTTCACTGGTGCTAGCAGAATGTTATGTTCTTTGAAAGCTTTTTTGAATTTTTCAAAGGCCCATGGATGGAATGTGAATTTTTTGAATGTCATTTTTGTTTCTGCTGCTGTGAGTGTTGTAGTTTCTTTTGGTAACCTTTTTTTGTTTGTGCTCATTTCACTTATTTATTTTGCAATATTCTGCTTTGTATTATTCTGCTGGAAGGGGGCTGTTCACCAATCTATGTGTCAAACTATTGAAGATAACCTGTTTGTGCCTTCTTGGATTGTAACTATGAGCTTTTATGTAATTGTTTGTCTGCATTGTGTTTCTGTGAATGCCAAAGTTTATTCTATTCTTGTTTTTGATTATTTCTAGATCCAAAAATGGTAGTTGCTCATCTTTTTCCAATTCCATAGTGAACTTTATGCTTTTTTCCTGGATGTTTCAGAGTTTCAGTGCATCACCGATGTGTTTTTTTATAACTAGTGCAAAAAAGTTGTATACATACCACTGGCAGAGTTTGAACATCCACGGGAAACCTTTGGTGATCCTTATTTCCGATGCGCTCATGTAAATATATGCCAAAAAGGGTGAGAGAGGGTTGCCCATTGCTAAACCTGAAGTTTGATGGAAATATTTTGTTTGGAACTGGAAGAAGTTCTGTTCTGTGCATAATTTGGTGAGTTCTATGTATTCTGTAATTTCTGGTGATGACATTTCAGTTGATTTGAGCCAGTTTTTGATGAACGGTGGAAGTTGTTTTAGTGGTATACTGGGGAACAGTGATTTGACATCAAAAGAGATAAGGGTGTCCTCCTCTGTTAATTCTAAGTGTTTAATGCATTCTATCAGTTCATAGCTATTTTTGATGCTGAGGCTGTCGAATTTAGGAAATGAGTTGAATTTGTTGGCTAGCTATTTTATCATTTGTAGGTTGCTGAATCTATGCTGCTAACTATAGGTCTCATTACTATGTTTAGTTTGTATATTTTGGGTAAGTCATAGAGTCTGGGTACAGCTGGGTTATCTGGTTTAACTGAATATTTGTTTGGTATTATGCTTGAGTTTGATTCAGTTTTTTCGAAGGTTTGTATGCAAGTGGTTAGGGTGTTTTTATTTATCACTTCATATTCACTATTCTTTAGCATTTCTTCCATTTTGTCTTAAGTAATCTGATTTGTTCATTATAACTAATTTGTTCTCTTTGTCTGCATTGGTGTATATTATGTTTTTCTGTTTTAAAGAACGGATAATGTTGTGTTTGTTTTTGTGAATGGATCTGGTTTTTATTCCCTCCAAGATCTTTTCACATTGGCATTTTACAGTGTTTTGTTTGGATGATGGTAAACACTACCTAGTGATGTTAATATCTGCAATGTAATCTTTAATTTCTGTTCAAAACTGGATGCACGTTTTTAAACCTTGTTTTAAATGATCCATTTCTTTTTTGGAGAAGTCTTGATCAGAACTTTAAGAATGTAGTAAATCTGTTTGATCAAGACTTCTCCAAAAAGAAATGGATCGTTTAAACCAAAGTTTAAAAACGTGTGTCCAGTTTTGAACAGAAATTAAAGATTACATTGCAGATATTAAAATCACTAGGTAGTGTTTACCATCATCCAAACAAAACACTGTAAAATGCCAATGTGAAAAGATCTTGGAGGGAATAAAAACCAGATCCATTCACAAAAACAAACACAACATTATCCGTTCTTTAAAACAGAAAAACATAATATACACCAATGCAGACAAAGAGAATAAATTAGTTATAATGAACAAATCAGATTACTTAAGACAAAATGGAAGAAATGCTAAAGAATAGTGAATATGAAGTGATAAATAAAAACACCCTAACCACTTGCATACAAACCTTCGAAAAAACTGAATCAAACTCAAGCATAATACCAAACAAATATTCAGTTAAACCAGATAACCCAACTGTACCCAGACTCTATGACTTACCCAAAATATACAAACTAAACATAGTAATGAGACCTATAGTTAGCAGCATAGATTCAGCAACCTACAAATGATAAAATAGCTAGCCAACAAATTCAACTCATTTCCTAAATTCGACAGCCTCAGCATCAAAAATAGCTATGAACTGACAGAATGCATTAAACACTTAGAATTAACAGAGGAGGACACCCTTATCTCTTTTGATGTCAAATCACTGTTCCCCAGTATACCACTAAAACAACTTCCACCGTTCATCAAAAACTGGCTCAAATCAACTGAAATGTCATCACCAGAAATTACATAATACATAGAACTCACCAAATTATGCACAGAACAGAACTTCTTCCAGTTCCAAACAAAATATTTCCATCAAACTTCAGGTTTAGCAATGGGCAACCCTCTCTCACCCTTTTTGGCATATATTTACATGAGCGCATCGGAAATAAGGATCATCAAAGGTTTCCCGTGGATGTTCAAACTCTGCCAGTGGTATGTATACAACTTTTTTGCACTAGTTATAAAAAAACACATCGGTGATGCACTGAAACTCTGAAACATCCAGGAAAAAAGCATAAAGTTCACTATGGAATTGGAAAAAGATGAGCAACTACCATTTTTGGATCTAGAAATAATCAAAAACAAGAATAGAATAAACTTTGGCATTCACAGAAACACAATGCAGACAAACAATTACATAAAATCTCATAGTTAGAATTCAAGAAGGCACAAACGGGCTATCTTCAATAGTTTAACACATAAATTGGTGAACAGCCCCCTTCCAGCAGAAGAATACAAAGCAGAATATAACAAAATAATCAAAATAGCACAAAAAAATGGCTTCCCCAAATCATTAGTCGATAAATAAGTGAAATGAGCACAAACAAAAAAAACGTTACTAAAAGAAACTACAACACTCACAGCAGCAGAAACAAAAATGACATTAAAAAAATTCACATTCCATCCATGGGCCTTTGAAAAATTCAAAAAAGCTTTCAAAGAACATAACATTCTGCTAGCACCAGTGAACCATTACTCCATAAACGATCTACTGAACTGAAACATCAAAGATGCCATCCCACGTAATAAAAAATATGGCACATAGCAAATTGAATGCAGTAACTGTAATGAAATGTATATAGCAAAAAACAAAAGAAGTTTAAAAATAGGATCCAAGGAACACTTTAGAAACGTAAAAAACAAACAGTTTGAAATATCAGCAGTTGCTACTCACTTGTGGACAAAAAATCACAACATAAAGCCAGAACCGAAACTGCTTAAAATGTAATGGGAAAACAAGAGCTGTCCACATGGGAACAAATCTTCATTTTGAAAAATAGAAACAGAGTATTCAATTTTGATATACCCCAGAAGGATATTTTCAGCAAGTTCCTTGAACCACTACCAGAGGAGACCTCAGAGGAAACATCACCATCCACACCAGGGAGAATCAGTCAATGTCTGGTTGATAATGGAGGAAAGACAGCCTCCAAAACATGTTCTGGGAAATTATAAGTAAGTGTTGTATACTGTAATTGACTCACCTCTTCGGATTAAAAAAAAATACATTATACAGTATTCAGAAACAGCTATCCTATTTTTCACGGTTCATTATTACGTCTGTTTAAGTTGCGAAGCCATAGAAATTTTCAAACAAAGATCATTTTCATAGGAAGGAAGAAACCAGGCACTTAAATAGAGCTTGGTATCCAATATTATACAAAGCATGGAAGAAACCTGACTGGAGACAAATTCAAGATCATACACCATCAACAGCCTCAGCCACAGTAAATGCCAGCCCATCAACAACCATTATAGACAATGGAAGCAGTCCCCACTTTAGTCCAGCCCACGCAGTAGCCAAACCAATAAACAAACACAGGACCAACGGTCAACTGCCCGAACATGCTAAGCATATAAAATCTGTGAACCAAAAGGCTTCGTATCAGTTGTCGCCGAGACCAGCAGAGTACTGAGGTTCTACCACTGAGGATGTTCGACGCAGCTTTGAACAAAGCATCTGGAAGGAGATTTTCCACTAGACCACGGCCCACAAGCCCAGATAATCATTTTCTATTTATTGACACTGGCTGTGAAAGCTTACGCAATTTGATCAATCACCTTTACAGGGAGGATGTTTACTGACTGATTCGGTGCCTGGAGACACTACGGAAGAAGAAAGCAAGTTTGCTATGCTCCCTTACCTTTTTGCTCTGCTACCAGGGCAATGGTGTTATCCCACACTTCCTTTGACAAAAGAGCTGTTTCAACACAGCATCATCGCATTGCATCTACAACAGCATGGAAAGCACTTTACTTTGGGAAAGAATTCACCAAAACCGCTGAGATTTGGCCTTCAATGACAGCACACTGATGTCTCTCCACTTGCAGGTTAGCAGTATACTATCCAGACAGGACTGGGAAAAGGTGGACAGAATCACATACATCTCTATGGTCTCACCTCAAACCAAGCAACCACCAGACAGAAGTACGACAACTGCTCCAAGTCACAATCTTCCACTTTCAATTAACCTAAGCGCACAGTAATCAACTTATTTCACTACCAACTGATGGAGAATGAAACTGCCATTCTGGCAAAGGGTGGCAACTTTGCTGTCACTCCCAGCACTATACCTACAGAAGATATCATTGCCAACATAGAAGCTGGCACTCACAACGTCTCTGGTTGTCCTGCAGAAGAGATACGCTGCGAATGTGAACCTCCCAAAAGCAATCTCTCTGGACCAGAGAAGGCTGCCTTTAAAATGCTGAACAGCAACAAAGAGATTATCAGCACAGCAGATAAAGGCAGCACCACTGTCATTAAGAACATTTCTGATTACCAACATAAAATCTCTGAATCACTGGATACAGCTACCTCCAGCAAACTTCCGCATGAGTCCACCTCATGCATCTTGTGAAAAACCAACCAGTTCATTAAGCAGTCTTCAATACCTATGCAAAAGCAACAACTTACAAGCTCAGAAGCTCAAGCTCTAAGACTATATGGACTACCGAAAGTTCACAAACCATAAGTACCACCCATAGTTAGTGCCATTGGATCTCTTACATACTACTCGGCGAAATACCTGGCCAAACTCCTGAACATGTTGGTAATACTGACTCCTACATCAAGAACTCCGCACATTTTGAAGAAAAGCTGAAATACTTGACCATGCAGCACAATGATCTAATAAGTTTTGATGTCGTTTCTCTGTTCACAATGGAGTCCATCCAGGAGACTGTTACTCTTCTACAAGAATTATTCCCTGAGGACATTACAAACTTATTCCGCCTTGTATTAGAAACCACTTACTTCCAGTGGAACCAGGAGTTCTATGAACAGAATGATGTAGTGGCTATGGGTAGTCCAGCGAGCCCAAGTATTGCTAACATGGAACATTTTAAGGCCACTGCTTTGGATTCTCCTAAACAAAAACCTGTGTGCTGGCTTCGTTACATAGATGACATGTTTGCCATCTGGAGCCACGGACAAGAGACCTTGACAGATTTCCTATGTCATAACAACTCTATTCATCCACACATACAGTTCACTATGGAAGTGGAGAACAATTACCATTTTTGGACATACTCATAGCCAGGAAGTTCGATGGTATGCTCTCTTACATAGTCTACCGCAAACCCACACAGACTGGTATCTACACAAACTCTCCAACCACTATCCAGGCCAGAAGAGAGCTGTCATTAAAAACACTACTAGATCGTGCCAACCACAACTGCTCCCCCTGGAACTTTCTCACAAACAGTGCTTTGCAGGCCAATGGTTACACCAGCCAGGAAGTTAATCGCACCATATGCCCCACAAGGAAGGCCCAGTCTATATCAAAACAAACTGACCCTAAAGAGAAGAATAAAGCATATCTGCCGTACATCATGCTGTACTCATCGCATTGGGAAAGTTCTCAGAAAACACAACATCCACACTATCTACAAACCCACACAGCAAATACAGAACATGCTACATTCAGCAAAAGGTCCAACAGGACCACTCTTTTCTGTGGGTGTTTACAGAATTCCATGCTCATGTGTCTCTGTGTATGTAGGGACCACTCAACGTATGGTAAACATATGCATTACAGAACATAAAAGATTTTGCTGTTTGGGGCAAACAGAGAAGTCTGCAGTCGCAGAACATGCATTACTAGTGTCAGGGGAACACATTATACAGTATTCAGACAAAGCTATCCTGTCTTCCATGGTTCATTATTATGCCCAGTTAAGTAGCAAAGCAATAGAAATTTTCAAACAAAGATAATTTCAATAGGAAGGAAGAAACCAAACGCTTAAATAAAGCGTGACATCCAGCATTATACAAAGCATGCAAGAAACCTGACCGGAGACAAAGTCAAGATCATACGCCATCAATAGCCTTAGCCACAGTAAATGCCAACCCATTGACAACAATCATAGACAATGGAAGCAGTCCCCACTTTAGCCCAGCCCATGCAACAGCTGAACCAATAAACAAAGACAGGACCAACCGTCAAACGCCCACAAAACCAAAAGGCTCCATATCAGTTGCCGCCAACACTAGCAGAGCACTATGGTCACACCACTGAGGATGTTTGATGCAGCTTCAAAAGAAACATCTGGAAAGAGATTTTCCACTAGTCCATGGTCCACAAGCCAGGATAATCATTTTCTATTTCTTGACACCAGCTGAGAAAGCTTATGCAATTTGATCAATATTTATTCTAGATCTGTTGCAATATAAGACACTTTTTTAAACACCTGGTACATCTGTGTGGTGATAAGGTTCATGCTGCCTCCTTATAGCAGAAACTTAAAGGTTATAATTAGAGCTTTCAGTTTTTAACCTATTTAGGATAAAATACAACATACCATTAATGATTCCTCTATAGACAAAATGCAAGTACATGTGTTCTGCTTTTGCTTAAATGTTATGAATGCATTATTTTTTGCTAGGGATCAGGAGAATTTGGTAAGAGGGTTCAGAACCATTGTTATCCACATGTTCGCTTTCACATAATTGCTGCAAAAGGCGTGCATTTTGAATATTTTATTCAAACTCGAAGACTACTAGTTTCATCTGGGCTTGAAAGTGAGATTATCCAATGTAACTTTTGCACTATCATACTTATAGCAAGAAACAAAAACACAAACAATATTTAGAAGCGGTACTGATGTAAGTCAGATCAGATTTTGTTATGCTTTATGATTTGCTACGTGACTCTGGTTTCTTTCCTTTTTACTCATTCTTTTAAGTGTTTGCATCTCTTACAAAAACTGTAGTGGAATGACACAGTAAATAAATGTCAATAATGAGATTAGTGCTTAAATTAGCCTGTCACTGTATATGCTTATTTCTTTCAGGACAAGGGAATGCTCTGAGGGCACGGAAGGAAAGAAAGAAGAAAAGCTTTGCTGATATTTGAATTCTGCATTTTTGAATACCTGCAAGAAGCTACACTGACAACTGTGTGAAATCATTGTCTGTTGACAAAGTAACAAGCTTCATAATGACGCAGTAAGGATTACTGACATGCCCCTATATGACATACACTTCTTCTTAGTGTTCTGATTACAAACACAACGTTCTGAGATATGAAGGTACTAAAGTTTCCTATAAATAAGATAGATGTACCCTTATATACCTCCTTTAGTAATTTTAACCCTTCTGCATAAAGATTTTTGTCCCCACATACAAGAAACGTTACACCTACTACACTGCTCTATATTTTAACTAGGCATGATCCTAGCAATCTGTTAACCTTTGTTTACTTCAAATGGAGCTCAGAAGCAAACAAGCAAAGTGAGATGAAACTGCCTCCAATACAGCCGAGTTTCTGGGTCAAGTGCTCACCATTTCAATTTATCCTTTCACAATCCCCACAGTTGACAGAAGAAGAGCAGTCCTGTTGATTAATACCTATAATTCATACAAGCCTTCTTAAGCCTTTCTTTATATTTGCAAAATTTAAAAGAAAATTTGGTAAAAACTGTACCCAAGCAACTGATCTGATGGAGTATGGTCCTTGAACTTGCACATTTGCAGTAAGACCACAAAGAAACCAACGACAATGGCAATAACGATGGTCTTTAATTATTTATGCATATATAAAACATTTAACTGCCAGAATGTTAACTTACATATAACTCCCAGTATTGTGAGATGAAATACACTTTAGAAAACAAAAACAATCTTTTTTCTTTCACTGATTTTAGAACTGGTGTGTTCAAGCAGCTAAAAATACTTTACATAGATAATACATACATAAATATTATACATAAATACTATAACACCGTATCCAGTGGATTAATATACAATAACCTACCTTCTCTTTTGCTGGTGCCCAGAATGTGAGAATGAGACAGGGAAAGCTTTCTTGCAATTTCTCCAAAGCCTCCAATAACATGAACATCTGTAAAGTTAAATTATGCTTAATGACATATTAGATACATTTTGACATTAGTTTTCAAGGTTTATACTTTTGTTTTAATATATTATTATTCCGTTCCCCTCCTTAGCTCTGACCCTTTAAAATGTTTGAACTCTCTCTGAATGCACTCCAAAGGGTCTTTTAGTGAGAGCAGCATATAATAAAATTTGTTATTCAGTTCAACAGTCCTTGTACACAAGGTACCTTGGGATGTTGCTGCACCTCTTTTTGACTTTGATACATCTCTGAAGGGACCATCACCATACCAGTAACTTGCACATGTTATCCATATGAAGCAGCTCACTGTTATTCATGGCTCATGCTTCTAGGATAAGTACCAAAGTTGAAAATAACCTGGTAGGTTGGCTGTTAAAATCTTGGTCATATTATCACAAATGGATTCATTTCCTTCACTTTGCTATTCCTCTTCACAGGGGTAATACCACTTCAGAGTTTTTACTATAATTTACTGAGTTCCATAACAGCATTAAACTCAAGATGGAGTTAGAACATAATACTGGGTGTCCCATAAAAAACACTGATAATGCTTAGTATGTTGTGCGAGATGGCAAACTGATCTGCTTTGAATTAGAAACCCCTGTCTGGAAATGGACGATTTGGACACTGGAGAGAATTGAAGTTTGAGAACGAACAGTGACAATTTGTTAACATTTGTTTTGGTATCTTAATATGGAAGGTATGCAACCCTTTGGCCATCTGTGTACTGGGATGAACGACCTGAGCATAACATTCCTGCACATGCACTAAATGCCTCCATGGAGTCCTTGATGCACAACCTACTGCATTATGTGTGATGGCTCAAATCCACGGAGCAATTGAAAATCTTCAGACAAACACACGTATTGGGTCATGTGCATAAGGCCCACCACCACTGATATAGGTACTGCAATGACGTAGGAGGTACACAGTTCGAAGCCTGTTTCTAATGTAGACAGCTCAATGTTGGGGCATCGGTCTGGGTGGCTCAGTTGGTTAGACGCTGGCTTACTGATCCCAAGGTTGCGGGTTCAAATCCGGCCCAGGCCGATGGTTTTTAAGCGTGCTTAAAAATGACAGCTCCATGTCAGTAGATTTACTGGCATGTAAAAAAAAGAAATTAATTTTTAATTTTTTTTAATTTTGATGTTGGATTTATTGATGAAATGTGGATGTACAACCATCTCACATTTCAATGCACCACAGCGTCCAAACCATGCATTTCCAGACAGGGGTTCCTATTTCAAAACTGATAAGTTTGCTGTACCGTACATCATACTAAGCATTGTCTGTGGTTTTATGGGACACCCTGCATATATGTAACAAATAAGGAACAAATAGAAAATACTGCATGGGTCACCCAGTATGGAGATTAAAACAAATAAGAAATTGTGTCCCACAGAACAGTGCTCTATTTGTGGCAGAAATCAATGTATTGTACATACACTACTTAAATGTAAAGGGACTGATCTATGGAGAAAGGAGCTAATAAATCATACATGGTTTAATTTGAAAAATGACCTGGATCAGAAATTCCAGAAAAGATAAAAACTTGGTGTAGTTCTTAAGCAAAGTGAGAAAAAGTATATCAAAAGAGTAGTAACACAAATGTAACAACATGGTACTTTCTTTTCTGTTTTTAATAATATTGTAATTTAAGGAGGAATTGCAAATTGCACAAGAAAAGCTTATTGTGTATATTTCAATAAGACTGGCTAGCAGCCTGTGATGAAAGTGGAGTCATATTCGCATATACAGTATAAATAAACAAAATATATGAATAAGACTAAATTAGCATCTGCAAGTTTGAAGTCACATCACAACCAAATCAATGAACAAAAATTCAATAAAATGCAGCACACACATGTAAAATGTGCCGAATTATAACTTAGGGTCCTTAAATTTCTTTTTCCTGCAATATTTTCTGGAACTTTTGAGAAATTGATACATTTTATGCAATTATACCAAAACAGTATACGTTACAATAATGTCCATTATATCCTAAGGTATCATGGGCATTGATCTGAATGCATTTCATTTTATCTCAAAATTTTGAATACACTTAAAGCTTATATCAGTATAACCTACATACATATTTAAATGATACATATACAAAGTTTTACATAGTTGTTTCAACATAACATATTTACATATTTAAGTGATACCTGAAGTTTTACACAGATTTTCCATATTTAAATTGCTCTGTACTATAACATGCATTTTCATATAAGTATTTCTTATGGTGGTTATCTACACATTTGTTTGGTTTATATTCTTTATTTTAATTCTATTGCATGATTATTTAATTTTCGTCTTGGTCACTGAGGCTTTTTAATAAGTTTCTACTAGAGAAAGCAACTGTGCTAAATACTGATATTATAAAAAATCTTGTAAAATTCTAAAAAAGGTTATAAATGCAGCTAAAAATATCTGCTATGAAAGACAAATACAGTCCTCACATAATACACCTAATACAATATGCAAAATGATAAATAGACTGGTAAATACCACTCAAAAAAATCAAATAAAAGTGGTAAATTACAGTAAATCAAATCCTCACAAAAGAACCACAACAGGTGGCAATATTATTGAATCAACATTATATTCAGTTAGCAGAAAATTTACTATTACAGTGCAAACACCATGTGGAAGACCCTATTTCATATTTAAAGAGAACAAGCTTAGTAAAGTTTATTTGCATAGAAACAGTACACATGAGCACAACGGAATTCAAAAAAAGCAATGAAATTCCTCAAAGGCAAGTATTCATCATGTTACGATGAAATAACTACAAAGATATTAAAACTATGTGCTCACAAGTTTAGCAGACTTTAAGTCATATATGTAACACCGCCTTTTTAAAGGGCACATTTCCAGATAGGCTAAAATATTCTGTTGTTAAATCGCAATACAAGAAAGGGCAAAAGTCACAAATGTCAAACTATAAACAGTATCTCTCTGAGATCATTTTGAGTCACCTTCAATTAAAATGCTTTAAAAACTGGAAAGGTTTTCAGGATCGCTCGATTCCATCATCAGCCGTTGGGCGACTTCACGCTATCCTCCTGCTCCCTCCTCTGCTGCCATGGCCCTGCTGCCATCTGGTGTTAGGGGTGCAGAGATTTAACACTTCATTTAATGCTGGGATTTCAAAGTTAATAACTTTATTAATGCTTTTGACAATGTATATTTAAGACTGTATGGGATAGTAATGTTAAATGGCTTGTTTTTTTTTAAACTGTACTTGTTTTGTGGTGCTAGTTTTATGTTTAGTTTTTTGAAGATTCTTTCAGATTTCCTAAAGGCCCAAGGATGGTAGGTGAATTTTCTATATTTCCAGTTGTTTCTAAGTGGTTTTAATGTAATGGTATACAAAATTAGCTTGAGCTTTTCTGCATTTTTTGATATGTTCCTAATGGTGGCTGGGTTAAATCCATTTAGTACTGCAATTTCTTGTATATGTTATTGCTCTTTCAGAAATTCCTCTTTACTTAAAGGGACATTATATAAACGGTGAATCAAGCTTCTAAATGCTGCCAGTTGGTGTGAAGCTGGATTGTAACTGTTTTTCTTTATGTAATTTTATCTACATCTGTGGACTTTCTATGTATTCCAAATTTTATACCACCTATATCTAGTAATTTTGAGCTCCAGGAAAGGTAATGTCTTCTACTTCAATTGTAAATTTTATATGGTTGTCCTGCAGGTTTAGTAATAAAATGTTAGGGAGTCTTCTTTTTGTTTCTGGGGAATTATGGCGAAAACGTCATCCACGTATCTTCTCCAAAATTTGAACATGTGGCAAGTAAGTCTGCTTTGGCACACCACTTTTGGACTGAAAACCACAACATTGGCCCTAATATAAAATTGTTAAAATCTCTTAATTCATCCATAGAACTGAGCATTTGAGGAAAAATATATATCATCAAAAACAATAATAAAATTATTAACTTCGAAATCCCAGCAGTAAATGAAGTGTTAAAGCTCTGCAACCCTAACACCAGGTGGCAGCAGGACCATGGCAGCAGAGAGAGGGAGCAGGAGGATAGTGCCAGTCACCCAGAGGCTGATGATGGGATCCAATGATAATAAAAACGTTTCCAGTTTTTAAAACATTTTAAGTGAAGGTGCGTGTAAAAAGTAACTCAAAATGATCTCAAACATGAAAAATACTTCACTGTTGTACTTCTATTTTTAATGTTCATAGACAGTATCGTTATTAACCACTTTCTGGAATGTACTTGAAAAACTAATGTTCAAACAAATGTCATCATCTAAATAAAAATATTTTAGCAAAGGAACAGTTTGGATTTAGGAAAAACATGTCAATCAATGATGCCACTTTCAACTTAACTAATGAAATTCTGAAATGGCTCGATAATAAATTTATCACACTAGGGATATTCTGTGATTGATCAAAAACGGTTGACTGTGTATATTGTAACATATTGTTATCAAAATCATCCTATTATGGCAGTAATGGTAAAGTATATCAATGCTTGCATCATACTTATCAAACAGGTAGCCAAAAGTCATAATAAATTCTGCAGATAACTGAAAAAGATACTCCAAATGGTCTCAAATAAAGCACAAGGTTTGATTCTGGGTCCATTATTGTTTCTAGTATATATCAATGACCTTCCCAGAGTAATAAATAAACATGCTCATTCAGTTCTCTTTGTAGATGATATGAGTATAGTAATTGAAGGCCACAAAAGCAAGTACCTCTCAGGATTATCCAATAGTATTTACAGTATGCTAAATAACTAATTTGACAGTAACAAAATTCATATAAATTTTGAAAAAATTAAGTATATTCATTTTTGCACAAAAAAATAAAAGCATTGCAGATAAAAGCATTAACATGAAGGCAATGAAATCACTGATACTTGCAACATAAAATTTCTTGGTGTATGTGGTGTGCGTGTATGCGTGGGGGTGTGTGTGTGTGTGTGTGTGTGTGTGTGTGTGTGTGTGTGTGTGTGTGTGTGAGTGAGTGAGTGAGGTGTGCGTGGTGCGCACGTGGTGTGTGCGTGCGCGTGTGCGTGTGTTTGTGTGTGTGGGTGGGCGTGGGCTTGTACGTATGTGTGATTTTTTTTAAATATTCATTTATTTACACTGCATACTCCATTACACAGTAACACTACATGAAATTCAAAAAAATTATACAGTAATCTGTCTTTCAATTTAACAAATGTTTTCTCAAAGTTTATAATTTTTCAAAGTCTATGTTGTTCACACGGCTCAAAAGTTTTTAGGTAGTTCATTACAAGAACATTACAGTTTAACGACCATTGTCCACTGCTTCATTTAATGTTTAGTGTAAGTTGTCATCTTTCCCTTGTCAGTTAAGTACACTCATATATTAAGTGATTCACCGTCTGGTCTGCCTGATCACACTCGCACACTGCACTATCCAAAATGTTGAACCTATTGAGGTACACCTTTGTTTTCCCATGCCCGGGTAAGACGGCTGAAATCTGTCCACATAATGGGATATTCTTTTTTAAGCATTCTTGCACTGAAGGAAAAACATTTTCGTTCCTTTGGTAGTGTTATCCCATAGGTGTTGCCACATACATCAACAGATGATATGGGTGCTTCCCTGATGATACAGGCTTTTGGAATCTTATTGTAGATAACCTCTGCTATATTCTTGCATGGCTTTCTTTGCTAATTTATCGGATAGTTCATTGCCACGAAGTCCCCATGTGCACCCATACTATGTGTAATGTCTAACCATTTTCCTGCAGTTGCTTAATCTTCGCCTTTATTTCTTTTATCATTCTGCTTCAGATTTGATTAGTCTTGAGATCTACTGTAATCTGTCTGTCAGTTTTCACTATGCCAAGTTTCTCTCCTACATCGAGCTCACTGTTGCTTTCTAGTTCTATAAGAGCCTGTAAAATCGCTATCTGTTCAGCTTGGTTATTTGAGCAATGGATGTCAAATTTATACTTTAATTTTTTAATCAGTTCTCCATTTTGAAAAACGACTGCCACTGCTCAAACTTTTCCGTTTATCTTGCTCCTGTCAGTGTAAATTTCTGTGTTGTATGGTAAGCTTTCTTGTGCTTCTTGAATACTCACTCTATCTGCAGGATGGAGCCACTCAGTCAGTTTCGGGGCTTCAACTAACGTCGGTATTCCATTTGCACTCGTGATATGTATGTCCTCGTATATCTCTAATACTTCTTGAATTATTATATTTATTGGCTGGACTTGCAAGACGCTTTATATGACACAGTTTGGTAAACTCTTGCGATTTTTATATTCATCAATCTCTGTACTCGCTGGTATTTGAGCATATTTTTCCTTTTTAGGAGAGCTTCTTTCCACACTTGCACTCTGTACAGCAGCATCGGAAGTACAGCGCCTTTACAGATTCTTCCTAAGGTGCATTTACTAGTGCATTTATAAGTTATATGCATTTTTCTGTTTTATATGCATGTCAAAATCCATCTTGTTGTCAAATAATATACCTAGGTAATTCAATTGTATTTGGTATACTATCGCGTAGTTTATATATACCTTATTTGACTTGTTTCTTCTTTTCTTTTCCTTGTTGTCAGAATAGTTTTTGGTTTACTGTTATTGAACTAGAGTGTGTGTATGTATGTGTTTGTATGTCTGTCGGTATATATATTTTTAACACCACTTTATTTATCAGCATACCCCATTACAATGTATAATATTACATGCTTCTTTTATAGATTTTACGAGGAATTACAGAGTTACAAAATTACAATAGGGATTTGAATTACATTTATGTTCTCATACATGAGATGTTTAAAGATGATGGACGAATGGACAGAGGGAGGGAGGGAGGGACAGACGGATGGAGGGAGGGACAGACGGATGGAGGGAGGGAGAAACGGACGGACGGACGGACGGATGGATGGATGGATGGATGGATGGATGGATGGATGGATGGATGGATGGATGGATGGATGGACGCCAATGGGTTAAGCTCGGTGCAATGTTGATACATTGATGGAAGCCGTGCTACAACATTTATACAGCAACAACTTAATATTACATCACTAGTGTACGATATTATAGACCTTCCCTGTGATATTCATTCGTTTAGCTGCTTGCTGAGTGACAAACCGGAAAACAGCCAGTATAACTTATTAGGCAGGAACTACGCAATTCTGGCCCTAAGTGTAAAATATAGGACCATGCTAGGAAAAAACGGTGTTCTAAAACTTGTAATAATGTTGTCTATTCACTAAACTCTGGTGTAATTTCTCTGTTAAATTAAGGTATAGGAACAGTAATTATATTTTTAACCAGAACTTCATGCAAATGTTGTGAAACTTAATGTAACTGTAATTAGAAAAAGAGTTAATGTCTAGTAAACTATGAAACAACCTACTTCTTAACAGTACAAGATGAAGGTCGTCATTTAACGGTCTCCGGGGAATTTCACAAACTGCTTAGATTGAGCGAACATAATCAAACTCCATACTGTTTATCTGTTATCCAACTGATATGTTGTCAACTACAGTATGCACCTTAGTATCTGAGATAGACGAACAAATACATCTTGGCTGCTACAAAGTAAACACTTTCAACATTTAAGTGATACTAGATATATATTTTCTAAAGTATGTTTCACATGGAAGAAAAAATAAAGGAACATTTCATGGATATTTGGTACTCAGCAAATGCTGCTAAAATGTTCAAATTTCAAATCCCACTCCACAGTTAAATAATCACTGTGTTAAAAATATTAGGATCTGAATTATTAAAACAAAGAAACGTCAATAAAGATCAGCTTCGATAAATCTGATACGTTGCAAGGGAGCAATTGACCAGTATAAAGGTGTAAAAGTAGAATACTGAATATATTTTGTCATATCCACACAAAATATACAAACTGGGATAGCATACATTAATAACTTTACAAAAGAAAATTTTGTACGATTTTCATTTTCATTCTCTTCTATAGCGTTTGCCGTACAGTGAATGTAAACAAAACTATAAATACTGAAATATTTAGGCTTTTAGGGCTATAAATGTAAGCAATTTGGTAACTGGTACCTTAAGAGATCCTGGATCTGAAATTTGAATTTTCTATATTTTACAGGTATGAAATCAATACTTTGCACACTTAAGGGTCATTATGTTATAAATTACCACACAAAGATCCAGCACAATCTGTTTCAAAGTTTTGAGGGAATTAATTATTCAATTTATTCACACTGCACAAATACTTTAAAATTAAAAATATTCCATGCACACCAGAAACTAAAATATCACAACAGTTTTACTATTTTATAAATTCTAATTGCCCAACTATTACGATCAATCTACAATCAATAAGTACTGTTAAGGTAATAAATTTCTTTGCTTTGATGGACAATGAAAATATTATTTAACTCTTTTGTGTATTTCATGTTTTAAAAGCTAAGCAAATTTTTAGATTTTGAAACTAAAGCCTGAACTTGAAGTCACATAAATGGATCATATGCTGGAAAAACTCTAGGAGTATAGAGCAAAATTTAATGTGCATGTTACGGATAGTGTATTAAAAAAATGATAAGTTGCACTCATATGACTTTCTCTACGCTTGTACTAACCTTTCTTACAAACTCTTATTCCTATATCTTCTTCGTGTTAGTTGAGATATACATTTGCAGAAATTATCTTAAGCTAAACTCCGGCCTAACAGCCCACGAGAGGACAAGGCCTACCGCCCAGCCGCTGCATCCCCCACCTCTGCCCACTACAGGCGTCATTGGTGAGGTGCAGTACTGGAGGGTGGGACGTGGTCAGCGCCCTGAGCTCTCCCGGCCAGTAATGCGGTCTTCTAGACCTGGGGCCGCTACTTCTCCATCAAGTAGCTCCTCAATTGGTCACCTTGGGACCAAACGAGGCTGAGTGCACCCCATACCAGACCTCCCAGAGGTGATAAAATCCCCATGCTGGTACCGGGGATCGAACC
The DNA here is from genome assembly GCA_030765045.1 of Tenodera sinensis. Classification (NCBI taxonomy): domain Eukaryota; kingdom Metazoa; phylum Arthropoda; class Insecta; order Mantodea; family Mantidae; genus Tenodera; species Tenodera sinensis. The sequence goes on from CM060964.1 coordinate 63,069,442, forward strand.
CGGGTCCTCCGCGCCAGAGGCAAGCGCGCTACGGAGGCGGTCAGAAATTATCTTATTGCTTATTTTCTTGTAGGTGCCAGGGGATATGGGAATACAGTAGGCTTTGACAATAGTCAAATCATTTAAGGCTTTGAAATTCCTTACTCTTTGCACGGCTAACATATAAAAAATGAATAACGAGTTCCATTTGACGAAACTTAAAGTTTTTTAAAATTCACACAACTAACAAGGAATATCACTGAAATGGTTCACTTTACAAAAATCTATTTGGACATAAATTGGTTTTTTAAAAAGCTCTTATAGTAAGATTTGGTCTATCTCTTACGGTTTAACAGTTATGCAGAAGTCACCAAGAGTAAACACGACTACATGGGCTACAACCGGAAAATTCAAAATTTACACTTCATTTGTAATAAAAATATCTTAAACACGTGGCATTTTAATCAAAATTGTTAGTCATTTTTGAGAAAATCAAAATTTTCAAAAAATTCTCCATGTATAACATAGTTTAGGGTGGAGAAATTTTCTTCATAATCTTTCTGTTGCATCCTTAAAAGATGTTAAACTTAATTACCAACCGACTTTTCGTTTTTGAGTTATGCTGTCCACAGGCTTACAAACGCACAGCATACAGACAGACGCACAGAATACAGACAGATGCACAGCATACAGACTGACAGAGACACAGCATACTGACAGACACACAGTATACAGATGCACAGCATACATACAGACAGATGCACAGAATACACAAAGACAGACGCACAGCATACATACATACAGACAGACTGATGCACAGAATACAGACAGACAAATGCACAGCATACAGACACACAGACAGACACACAGCATACAGACAGAGAGACAGACACAGAGTACAGAGAGACAGGCCTGGGTGGACTGATGGATGGATGAACGGGATTAAAAGGGATGGATGGATGGATGGTGGGTGGGTGGGTGGGTGGATGGGTGGATGGGTGGATGGGTGGGTGGATGGATGGATGGGTGGATGGATGGATGGATGGATGGATGGATGGATGGATGGATGGATGGA